>BLSH010367611.1:0-12781 GCA_018402905.1 Glandirana rugosa | reverse complement strand
CAGCGTCGCACGACCGCGCAATTCTCATTCAAATCGCAACAGCACTGAAAGCTGAAAATTGGTCTGGGCGGGAAGTGTTCTAAGTGCCTGGTATTGAAGTGGTTAAAGATGTTTGCAGAACAGATGTTCAGTTATTCCCGGTTTCATTTAAAGTGACACACAGACTTTAAAGATTTTTGTAGAACAGATGTTCAGTTATTCCCGATTCCATTTAAAGTAACACACACAGTTTCCAGATGTGTGCAGAGCAGTGATATGGGTTCTCCCGGCTAATTTATACTTTTTTGACACAGTTTGAAGATGATTTTAGAACAGTTAGATGGCTTCTACCGTTAATTAATACTTTTCAAACCCAGTTTGAAGATGATCCACATTCACCTCCATTTTTGCTTTTTTTATGTTTTTATTTTTTAAAAAATATTTAAAGTTATTTCCCTGTCCCCATTTCTTTGTAGGGCACTTGTCCCACCCTTACCCCCATTTTCCTTCCTTTTGCATACCTCTAGGACCTTCCTGGACTTTTTTACAGCAATTTTCAGAACTTTCATTAAAATTACCAGAACCCTGGACCCGAACCCGGACTTTTTTTGAAAAGTCCGGGTTCGGGTCCGGGTCCCAGACACCCCAAAGTTCGGTATGGACCCGAACTTTACAGTCCGGGTTCGCTCAACTCTACTTATTACCAATATTCATATTAACCACTTGCCGACCTGTGAGAGGGGGAAGGGCTGTGATCACAGCCTTCCTCTACATGGAAGCTGTGATCACTTCCCTTCCCCTGCTAGGGCAGCCCATATACAGTTAGAACACGCCCAGGGAACATAGTTAACCCTTAGAGAGCCCCCTGCAGGTTAACCCCTTCACTGCCAATGGCATTTACACAGTAATCAGTGCATTTTTATGGCACTGATCGCTGTATAAATGCCAATGGTCCCAAAAAAGTGTCAAAATGGTCCGATATGTCCGCTCCAATATTGCAGTACCGCTAAAAATCGCCGATCGCCGCCATTACTAGTAAAAAATAAAAAAAAATAAAAACCCCAGAAATTAATTCTCATCATCCGTAAACGCGGCCACTTTTGCGAAAACCAATCAATAAAAGCCGATTGCAATTTTTTTTTATCACAAATATGAGGAAGAATATAAATCGGCCAAAAACTGTGAAAAAAAATGTTTTTTTGTATTTTTTTTTTGGATTTGTATTTTAGCAAAAAGTAAGAAATTTGGGTTTTTTTGCAAAATTGTTGCTCTTCTTTTGTTTATAGCGGCGATCAGAAATGACGCAGCGATGATCAAATACCACCAAAAGAAAGTTCTATTTGTGGGAAAAAAAGTACGCAAATTTTGTTTGGGTACAACGTCGCACGACCGCGCAATTGTCAGTTAAAGTGACGCAGTGCCGAATCGCAAAAAGTGCTCTGGTCCTAAAGTGTGAAATCCTTCCGGGGCTGAAGTGGTTAAAGAACATCTGGGTAACAGTGACCATAACATGATTTCATTTAATGTAAGCTGCAAGCAACAAACACACACAGGAAAGATAAAAACACTTAATTTTAAGAGAGCAAATTTTACAAAGATGAGGGCTGCTCATAAAGCACCTGAACCAGATGGCATCCATCCACGGATCCTAAAGAAATTGAGCTCTGTCATTTCAAAGCCATTGGATCTCATTTTTAGGGACTCCTTAATGACTGGAATAGTACCACTGGATTGGCGTAGGGCCAATGTGGTGCCCATATTTAAAAAGGGATCAAAGTATTTACCAAGTAACTATAGACCTGTTAGTTTAACTTCTATAGCTGGGAAGATACTGGAGACTTTAATAAAAGACCACATAGATGAGTTCTTGTTGGATAAAAAGATTTTAAGCAACAGACAGCATGGATTCATGAAAGACAGGAGTTGTCAAACAAACCTGATTTCTTTTTATGAGGAGGTAAGTAAAACCTTGGACAGAGGGGTGGCTGTGGATGTGGTATACTTGGATTTTGCAAAAGCGTTTGATACCGTTCCCCACACATGGCTAATGTGTAAAGTTAAGTCTACAGGCTTGGAAAGATCAATTTGTAAATGGATAGAAAACTGGCTAAAAGACCGAATTGAGAGAGTAGTGGTTAATCATTCTTATTCTGAATGGTCTAAGGTTATCAGTGGTGTACCCCAAGTTGTTCAGTGTTGGGACCCTTACTTTTCAATATAGTTATAAATGATATAGGGTCTGGGATTAAAAGTACCATTTCAGTGTTTGCAGATGACACCAAGCTATGCAGTGGAATAACGTCCTTGCAGGATGTCTCCAACTTACAAGCAGACCTCAATGCACTGTCTAATTGGGCGACTGTGTGCCAAATGAGGTTTAATGTTGATAAATGTAAAGTTATGCACTTGGGGGCTAAGAATATGCATGCATCGTACATACTAGGGGGAGTACAACTGGGGGAATCCATAGTGGAGAAGGATCTGGGGGTTTTGGTAGATCATAAGCTTAATAATGGCATGCAATGCCAAGCAGCGGTTTCCAAAGCAAGCAAAATTCTTTCTTGTATTAAGAGAGGTATGAACTCCAGAGATAGAGACATTATTTTGCCCCTGTACAAATCAGCAAATCCGGACTGTAAAGTTTGGGTCCGGACCGGACTTTGGGGTGTCCGTGCCCCGAACCCGGACATTTGAAAAAAAGTCCGGGTTCAGTATTCAGGTATTTTGCGCGCCTTTTCTATAGCTGCAGGGCCGCCAATCAACAAGCGTTTTACTCGTTTGCCCTTAGAAGCCATCACAGCCATGCCTACTAATGGCATGGCTGTGATTGGCCAGTGCATCATGTGACCCAGCCTCTATATGAGGCTGGAGTCACAGTGCTGCATGTCATATGCTCTCAGGTTAGTGTAGGGAGAGGATGCTGCTGGCGCTGTGAGGGACAGATTGTGAGGGACAGATTGCAGATCTAATAACTAGGTAGAAATTACTACTACTGCTGTGAGGGACAGATTGCATATCTTATAACTAGGTAGAGATTACTACTACTGCTTTGAGGGACAGATTGCAGATCTAATAACATCTCATCCTGCATTACAGAAGGATCTGATTCCAGAACGATCTCATCCTGCATTACAGAACGTTCTGATTACAGAACGATCTCTCATCCTGCATTACAGAATGATCTGATTACAGAACGATCTGATACTGGACCAGGTAGAGATTAGTACTGCTTTGGACAGATTGCAGATCTAATAACATCTCCCATTTTTCTTCCTTTTGCAGCCCTCTAGCACTTTGCAGGACTTTTTTACAGCCGTTTTTGTGCCGAAAAGTTCGGGTCCCCATGGACTTCAATGGGGTTCAGGGTCCGGGGTCAAGTTCAGGTAACGTTCGGTACCGAACCCAAATGTTTCCGCGAAGTTCGGCCGAACTCGCCGAACCCGAACATCCAGGTGTCCGCTCAACTCTACACATATCTGCACAAAGAGGCTCTGTTGTAAATTCAAAAGCAGGAACTCCTGATTTTTGTACTGTAACATCATATCTGTTTACCACTTCAAAAATCTGCCACCATACCTTGAAAATAATTGTGTGTTTTCATCTCAAGCAGTAAACAGGATGGTACATCTTCTGTATAACCAAGTCTTGGTCTTACCCTGGTTGGGATTATAGTTAACTTGGTCAGAAATGTTAGTCCCTTTCCTTCCTTTAAGAAGAGATGTGAGGAGGGCGGAGCCTGGCCGCGATCCGGAATGACCGCTTAGTGCTAGACCTCCGCTGACACAGAGGACACACGCCAGCCTGACAGCTGACAACCTGCCGGCACATAGCACCAAACGGCACTGAAGGGATCCCCGTCACACCAGGAATGCCCTGAAGGCAGACCAAGCCTCGCCGTCTCACAGACTTCTTCGGTGGCTCCAGGTCACACAGGGACCAAGTTGGCACCGGGCCAGGAAATGAAGAGCACACACACGCTTCCCCACCACGAGGTGCACCAGAAGCTGAGGACACAGACCTGATGGACAGCTTCACACCAGATGGCGTTACAAGTAAGGACAGACTATTTTTGGTGCCTTTTGAATAGCTGCAGGGTAGCCATTGAACAATCGTTTCACTCATTTGCGCTTAGAAGCCATCACAGCCATGCCTAATAATGGTATGGCTGTTATAGGCTAGAGCATCATGTGACCCAGCCTCTATATGCCGCGTGTCACATCGTCTCAGGCTAGTGTAGGGAGAGCATGCTGCTGGCGCTGTGAGGAACAGATTACCGATCTAATATGATCTCATCCTACATTACAAGCAAATTCCTGGTGGTGCTGTGAGGGGAAAGCTTAGCGTTCTAAAACCATCTGATACTGGACTAGGTAGAGTTTATTAGTGCTGTGAGGGATAGATTACTGATCTAATATGATCTCATCCTGCATTACAGACAGGTTCCTGGCGGTGCTGTGAGGGGAAAGCTTAGCGTTCTAAATCAATCTGATACTGGACTAGGTACAGTTTACTAGTGCTGTGAGGGACAGATTACTGATCTAATATCATCTCATCCTGTATTACAGAAAGGGTCCAGGCGCTGCTGTGAGGTGAAAACTTAGCGTTCTAAAACCATCTGATACCGGACTAGGTACAGTTTACTGGTGCTGTGAGGGACAGATTATTGTTCTAAAATCATCTCATCCTGTATTACAGAAAGGTTCCTGGCAGTGCTGTGAGGAGAAAGCTTAGCGTTCTAAAACCATATGATACTGGATTAGATACAGTTTACTGGTGCTGTGAGGGACAGATTATTGTTCTAAAATCATCTCCTAGTGCTATAGGGAGAGGTTCCTGCTGGTGCTGTGAGGGACAGATTATTGTTCTAAAATTGTTTCTTAGTGCCATAGGGAGAGGTTCCTGCTGGTGCTGTGAGGGACAGATTATTGTTCTAAAATAACCTCCTACTGTTATAGGAAGAGGTTCCTGCTGGTGCTGTGAGGGACAGATTATTGTTCTAAATACATCTCCTAGTGCTATAGGGAGAGGTTCCTGCTGGTGCTGTGAGGGACAGATTATTGTTCTAAAATCATTTCCTACTGCTATAAGGAGAGGTTCCTGCTGGTGCTGTGAGAGACAGATTATTATTCTAAAATCATCTCCTAGTGCTATAGGGAGAGGTTCCTGCTGGTGCTTTGAAGGACAGATTATTGTTCTAAAATCATCTCCAAGTGCTATAGGGAGAGGTTCCTGCTGGTGCTGTGAGGGACAGATAATTCTTCTAAAACCATCTCCTAGTGCTATAGGGAGAGGTTCCTGCTGGTGCTGCGAGGGACAGATTGTTGTTCTAAAATCATCTCATACTGCTATAGGGAGAGGTTCCTGCTGGTGCTGTGAGGGACAGATTATTGTTCTAAAATCATCTCCTACTGCTATAGGGGGAGCTACCTGCTGGTGCTGTGAGGGACAGCTTATTGTTCTAAAATCATCTCCTACTGCTATAGTGAGAGGTTCCTGCTGGTGCTGTGAGGGCCAGATTATTGTTCTAAAATAATCTCAAATCTGCTATCGGAGAGGTTCCTGCTGCTCCTGTAAGGGACAGATTATAGTTAAAAAAATCATCTCCTACTACTATAGAGAGAGGTTCTTGCTGCTCCTGTGAGGGACAGATTATTGTTCTAAAATCATCACATACTGCTAGAGGGAGAGGTTCCTTCTGCTCTTGTGAGGGACAGATTATTGTTCTAAAATCATCACATACTGCTAGAGGGAGAGTTTCCTGCTGCTCCTGTGAGGGACAGATTATTGTTCTAAAATCATCACATGCTGCTAGAGGGAGAGGTTCCTGCTGCTCCTGTGAGGGACAGATTATTGTTCTAAAATACATCACATACTGCTAGAGGGAGAGGTTCCTGCTGCTCCTGTGAGGGACTGATTATTGTTCTAAAATACATCACATACTGCTAGAGGGAGAGGTTTCTGCTGCTCCTGTGAGGGACAGATTATTGTTCTAAAATCATCTCATCATAGTGCTACAGGGAGAGGCTCCTGCTGCTCCTGTGAGGGACAGATTATTGGTCTAAAATCATCTCCTACTGCTATAGGGAGAGCTACCTGCTGGTGCTGCGAGGGACAGCTTATTGTTCTAAAATCATCTCCTACTGCTAAAGGGAGAGGTTCCTGCTGGTGCTGTGAGGGACAGGTTATTGTTCTAAAATCATCTCCTACTGCTATAGGGAGAGGTTCCTGCTGGTGCTGTGAGGGACAGATTATTGTTCATCTCCTACTGCTATAGGGAGAGGTTCCTGCTGATGCTGTGAGGGACAGATTGTTGTTCTAAAATCATCTCCTACTGCTATAGGGAGAGGTTCCTGCTGATGCTGTAAGGGACAGATTATTGTTCTAAAATCATCACATACTGCTATAGGGAGAGGTTCCTGCTGGTGCTGTGAGGGACAGATTATTGTTCTAAAATCATCTCAAATCTGCTATCAGGAGAGGTTCCTGCTGCTCCTGTGAGGGACAGATTATTGTTCTAAAATCATCTCCTACTACTATAGAGAGAGGTTCCTGCTGCTCCTGTGAGGGACAGATTACTGTTCTAAAATCATCACATACTGCTAGAGGGAGAGGTTCCTTCTGTTCCTGTGAGGGACATATTATGGTTCTAAAATCATCACATACTGCTAGAGGGAGAGGTCCTGCTGCTCCTGTGAGGGACAGATTATTGTTCTAAAATCATCACATGCTGCTAGAGGGAGAGGTTCCTGCTGCTCCTGTGAGGGACAGATTATTGTTCTAAAATCATCACATATTGCTAGTGGGAGAGGTTCCTGCTGCTCCTGTGAGGGACAGATTATTGTTCTAAAAGCATCACATACTGCTAGAGGGAGAGGTTCCTTTTGCTACTGTGAGGGGCAGATTATTGTTCTAAAATCATCACATACTGCTAGAGGGAGAGGTTTCTGCTGCTCCTGTGAGGGATAGATTATTGTTCTAAAATCATCTCATTATAGCGCTACAGGGAGAGGTTCCTGCTGCTCCTGTGAGGGACAGATTATTGGTCTAAAATCATCCCCTACTGCTATAGGGAGAGGTTCCTGCTGCTCCAGTGAGGGACAGATTATTGTTCTAAAATCATCACATACTGCTAGAGGGAGAGGTTCCTGCTGCTTCTGCGAGGGACAGATTATTGTTCTAAAGTCATCACATACTGCTAGAGGGAGAGGTTCCTGCTTCTCCTGTGATGGACAGATTATTGTTCTAAAATCATCACATACTGCTAGAGGGAGAGGTTCCTGCTGGTGCTGTGAGGGGCTGATTATTGTTCTAAAATCATCACATACTGCTAGAGGGAGAGGTTCCTGCTCCTGTGGGGGACAGATTATTGTTCTAAAATCATCACATACTACTAGAGGGAGAGGTTCCTGCTGCTCCTGTGAGGGACAGATTATTGCTCTAAAATCATCAAATACTGCTAGAGGGAGAGTTTCCTGCTGGTGCTGTGAGGGACAGATTATTGTTCTAAAATCATCACGTACTGATAGAGGGAGAGGTTCCTGCTGCTCCTGTGAGGGACAGATTATTGTTCTAAAATCATATCATACTGGTGTAGGGAGAGGTTCCTGCTGCTGGTGTGAGCGGTGCATTTCTTTCACAAAAATAAAAAGTGCGTCTACTTGCTGTTTTCCAAAAAAAAAAAAAAGAAGAATTTATTATTCTTTTTTTGTATTAATAAATAGTGCTACATAGTACATTTGCGGCCAGAATGAGGAGAGCGTCAAATAAGGGACATGGTCGTGGTGCTGTTTGTGCTGCTGGTGTTGGTGAAGTTCCTGTTGCAAGGAGAGGACGTGGTCGATTTGTGCCAGCTACACGCACAAGTGAAACACCTTCTTCAGGTGCGAATCTTCAACGTTATATGGTAGGCCCGAATGCCGCTTAATGAATGGTGAGTTTGGAGGAAGAGGTGGTGGTCGCAGAGAGGCACTAGCACAGCAAAAGAGGAAGCAGGTTGCAAGAGCGGAGCGAGCGTCCCCTAGACAGTATGCCTTCTACTACCCACTGCACCCAGGGACCTAGCACACCAAAGGCAGCTCAAAGACATTCCCCAGTGTGGCAGTTCTTCAGACAATGTGCTGAGGACAAGACACGAGTGGTTTGCACGCTGTGCAATGAGAGCCTGAAGCGAGGCATAAATATTCTAAACCTGAGCACAACCTGAATGACCAGGCATCTACATGCAAAGCACGAGCTGCAGTGGTATAAGCACCTCAAAATCCAAGAAAGGTCTCGGCCTCCTCCTGCTTCCTCTTCTGCTGCTGCCTCGGCCACTTTCTCCACCTCTACAGTGCCAGTGTCACCTGCCACCCAGCAAACAGACGATGTGACAGCAGTGCCAACATGTTCGCCCACCCCCCCACCAACCCACGATCCCTGGCCCTGAATGCCAGCATTTCAAAATTCCTTTGAAATGCTGCCATTCTGTCTGGTGGACATGGACAGTTTTAAAAACCAGATGGCGGTGGCTGTCCCACAGTACTTTTCTAGGCGAGCCATCCCTTCCCTGCACAAACAAGTCGGGTACGAGATCAAGCATGCACTGCGCAACGCCATCTGTGGCAAGGTCCACATAACCACTGATATGTGGACCTTTAAGCACGGGCAGGGATGCTATATGTCGCTAACTGCACACTGGGCAAATGTAGTGGCGGGTGGACCTGAGGCAGCTAGCCGTTTGGCGCATGTCCTTCTGCCACCGAGAATTGCAGGGCATTTCTCTTTGCCTCCTGTTGCCTCCTCCTCCTACTGCGCTTCCTCCTCCTCCTCTACCACCTTTTCATCCGCTCAGCATAACACCTTCACCACCAACAGGGGGAAATGACAGCAGGCTGTTTTAAAACTGATATATTTGGGGAATAAACCCCATACTGCGCAGCAGCTGTGGACGGACATTGAACAACAGACCGATGAGTGGTTGTTGCCACTGAGCCTGAAGCCCGGCATGGTGGTGTGCGATAATGGGCGAAATCTCGTAGCAGCTCTGGGCCTAGCCGGTTTGACGCACATCCCTTGCCTGGCACATGTGCTGAATTTGGTGGTGCAGAAATTTCTAAAAAACTACCCGGATATGTCAGAGCTGCTGCAGAAAGTGCGGGTCGTCTGTGCGCGCTTTCGGCTTTCTCACCCTGCTGCTGCTCACCTGTCTGCACTGCAGCGGAACTTCGACCTTCCCGCTCACCGTCTCCTATGCAATGTGCCCACAAGGTGGAACTCCACTTTGCACATGCTGGAGAGACTGTGTGAGCAGCAGCAGGCAATAGTGGAGTTTCAGCTGCAGCACGCATGGGTCAGTCGCTCTGTGGAACAGCACCACTTCACCACCAACGATTGGCCCTCTATGCGAGACCTGTGTACCATATTGCGGTGTTTCGAGTACTCCACCAACATGGCCAGTGCCGATGACGCTGTTCTCAGCGTTACTATCCCACTTCTATGTCTCCTTGAAAAAACACTTCAGGCGATGATGGAAGAAGATGTGGCACAGGAGGAAGAGGAGGAGGAAGAGGGGTAATTTCCACGGTAATCAGGCCAGTCATTCACAAGTGGCTCAGAGGGTGTGTTCCTGCACCAGCATAGGCCAGGTAAAACATTTTCAAGCCAGGGCATAGTTCTGGAGGATGAGGATGACAAGGAAGATGATGATGAGGAGGAGGAGGAGGAAGAGGAACCGTGTTCACAGTAGGGTGGCACCCAATGCAGCTCGTGGGCATCACTGGACAGTGGCAGGGGGTATATGGAGGACACCGATGATACACCTCCCACAGAGGACAGCTTGTCTTTGACTCTGGGCAGCCTGGCACACATGAGCGACTACATGTTGCAGTGCCTGCTCAATGACAGCCGAGTTGCCCACAGTGTAACTTGTGCTGATTACTGGGTGGCCACCCTGTTGGATCCCTGTTACAAGGACAACGTGCCTTCCTTAATCCCCTCATTGGAGCGCGATCGGAAGATGCACGACTACGAACGCACGCTGGTAGACGCACTGCTGAGGGCATTCCAAAATGACACAGGGGGCTCAGTGGAAGCACAAGGCAAAGGCGGAGGAGGAGGAAGAGGTCACCAACGCAGCTGTGGCACCACCAGCACCTCAGAAGGCAGGGTTAACATGGCTGAAATGTGTAAAAGCTTTGTCAGCAGCACGCCACAACAAACAGCACCATCAGCTGATAGACAATGTCTTAGCAGGAGGCAGCATTTCAGCAACATGGTGGAACAGTATGTGTGCAAATGCCTACATGTACTCACTGATGGGTCTGCCCCATTCAACTTCTGGGTCTCCAAAGTGGGCACATTGCCTGAGCTTGCCCTTTATGCCTTGGAGGTGCTGGCCTGCCCTGCAGCCAGTGTATTGTCTGAACATGTGTTTAGCACGGCAGGGTGCGTTATCACAGACAAGCGCAGCCGCCTTTTTAATATGTCTCAATATTTTGGGGGCTACCCCAATTAGAAAAAAAACCAAACAAAAATGAACTTTTGGCTATCTCCTACTCCTCCTCCTCCTCCACCGCCACTTCCACCTACATTGCCACTGTCACGGCCTAGTCAACCTCTAGGCTCCTACTCCACATCCACCTCCTCTCCCATTTTTTTTTTATGTGATTTTAAGTTATTTCCCTATCCACATTTGTTTGCAGGGAACTTGTCCTACTCTTTTTTATTTTTCCGTAAGACATTTTTATTAAAAGAAAAATCATCAGAAAATACAGAAAATGTAATAAGCATGAATTTTGAGCAATAAGAACTTTTCATTGTACAGTATAAACATTACAAATATGCATGCAGCTATTGTTACATTCAAACAGAGTGCTTTTTTTAAAAAAATAAAAAAAGAAAACTTTTCGGCTCATGGGCTTTCATGCCTCCTCAGACACGTAAACATGACTAAGCTTAGTGCAGTAAGAGGGGGGACTATCCCCCATATGGGTCTTCTCTTAATTGGTAGGGCTCAAGAACTCTCAGGAGGGGGCTTGGGGACTAACCCGTCCCCTGATGAGGCTAGTGCTTTATATATAGTGTAGGGCGGAGAAGATAGAGAAAAGAAGGAGGGGGGGACTAGAAATGGAAAGGACTTCAGCAAGAGGGGGGGATTGGCGACCAGCTGCTCTCTCCAGTGCACATAGACCTCCTTAGGGGAGGGTCGGTGCTGTGTAGAGAATATTAGTAAGATAGGGGAACATATTTGTCACTTATACTGTAAAGGGTATTTGTCAAATCTAGATATTTTTGTGAAGATCTGAAAGCTAGCCATGCTTCCCATGTTCTGGTAAATTTGGGTATATTATCCTGAGAAATATGGATCAGTTCTTCTATTTCTGCGACTCGATTCATGCGACGGAGCCATTCTGCAAGTGTGAGTGGGGAGGGCGAGCGCCAATGCACGGGGACGCACATCCTGGCAGAGTTTACCAGGTGCATTGCTATTGACTTAAAGTAGCCCCTTTTGGGGATCTGAGACATATGCAGCAGGTATTGTTCAGGTTTGAATTCAACTGGTAGGTTTGAGATTTGTTTGATTAATTTGTGGACTCCTGTCCAGTATGGACGGAGGAGTGGACAATCCCACCAAATATGAAGGAAGGTACCCTTCTCCTGCCCACACCTCCAGCATCTATCCGAGACGGAGGGGTAGAATTTATGTATAAGATCCGGGGTTCTGTACCAACGTGTCTTAAGTTTATATCCGTTCTCCTGTACGGAGACATTCAAGGAGCCCTTGTGGATGTAAAGGTGGATACGGCCCCAGTCTTCCTGCTCTAGCTCTTTACCCACTATCCTGTTCCAGTATGTTTGTTCAGTTTTCAAGAGCGTTGAAGGTATGGCAGACAAGGAGGATTGTATGGCTGCTATGACATGATTCTGGGGAGATGTGCGGGAGCATAATGATTCGAAGGGGGTAAGGGGTCTGGTGAAGTGGTCCCTTTGCGACTTATCATTTAGGAAATGTTTCGCCTGCATGTGAGACCAAAATGAGAAGGTGCCTGTGTTCGAGAGTTCCGCAAGTTCCGCCAGTTTCATAAATCTTCCTCTGCGGAAGAAGTGCTGAGCTGTCATGTTCTCGTGAGGCCATTCCACTCTTGCGAACCGCCCGGACTCCCCGGGAGGGAAGTCCGGGTTTTCCCAGAGGAGAGTAAGTGGGGATAGCCTGTTTGAGATAGGGGTGTGCTTGGGCCCTCTTGGTGATGTATTTCGTGTGTAGCCATGGGGCAAGTTTTAAGTCCATTTGCGAAACCAGGTTCTCCAGGTACACCCATCCCTTACATTGGGAGTGGACTGTCCAGTCCACTATCCTGGCCAGATGAGTCACCCAATTATATCTGCGGAGGTCCGGGAGTCCAATACCTCCCCGAGATTTTGGCAAGGTAAGTTTGGACCATGCTAGGAGGGCCGGTCTGCCAGACCAAAGAAACGTGCGACACATTATCCTGTACTGTCTGAAAAATGAATGGGGAAGCGCTATCGGTATCGTTTGTAGTTTGTCGAGTATACGGGGGAGAATCACCGTTTTGATTAGTGATGCCCGACCCAACCATGAAACCGGGAATTTATCCCATTTCAACAGCTCTTGTCAGGTAGCTAACAGTTCGGCCAGGAAGTTCTTGTGAAACAGTTCTGAAAGCCTACCTGGTAGTTGGATACCCAAATATGTGATACTGTCATCTTTCCATTGAAAGGGTAAGTTCTGTTGGCACTGTTGTTTGGTGTCAGGGGACAGAGAAACGTTTAAGGCGAAAGACTTGGAGTAGTTGATTTTGAGGTT
>BLSH010367572.1:526682-536988 GCA_018402905.1 Glandirana rugosa | reverse complement strand
AAATTTTTCAGAGTTAAGAAAACTAACTTTTTGTGCCCGTTTGACGGGTGAGGGTAATGTGTGGGTGTAATGGAGGGTACAGCGGCGGGTGATGGAGGGTGGCTTCCACCCCCGATCCTCATCTTTATCCTCTGGTGAAGAAACGGACTATAATTAATTCTTGTCTGTCCTACACCTCACTCCCCACTTTATACGTCGGAGAGTCATTCAGTGTATTCAGTTTTATTTCATATGTTATGTATCAATGTATCATTTGCTCCGACTTTTTTCTGTGTTCAGGTTGGATATACAAACAAAAGATATGGTCATAATTTTATTATGGGACGTTATACTCCTAGCCCCCACCTTCGGTGGGAGGTAGTGGGCGGCGACATGGGAGGTAATGTGGGTGTGTAATGGGAGTGGGCAGTTTGCCCGTGTTTTTCAATCAAAAGAATTGAAACTTTTTAAAAGTATTACATGTGGTCAGTTGGACACACTTCTTTTCACAGCTCTCTACACAGACACACATGGAGAACAGCAGCATTTTAAGGACAAAGAACTAAGAAGCACATGGCTGATCTGTTTCTCTTTTCATTTTAAGGAACATTTCTTATTTAATCACTTTTATTTTATTTGAAGCTACAGTTATTTTTGTATTCAATGTTACAACTTTTGTACCTATTTTTGTAACTTTTGTGTGGTAAATAAAATCACACTTATTTTCATCTTTGCTGGCATTTAAAGAAATTCATCTCACAATCACCCAAAGACAAGAGAATATTATTGATGTCTTTTCATAGTTAAAAGACATTCTTACACTCCACCTGTACGGTCTCTTTTTGCTGCCATGGGGTTTGAACTTGGTACTCTCAGTTCTCCTGAAACCTCCGTTCGAGAATATTTGGGAGATTATCCTTTCTTACTCCCTATTTAGTGGTCCACAGAGACAAAGTGGTTCTCTGTCCCTGTCCATCGCTCCTACCTAAAGTGGTCTCAGACTTCCATTTCAATGAGGACAGTGTGTTGCCTTCCTTGTGCACCAAGGCGGCTTATCCCAAGGAATTTGCTTTGCATACCTTGGATGTGGTTCGTGCGATTTGGGTGTATGTGGCAGACACGGAGTCCTTTTCGAAGGTCAGACTCACATTTTGGTGTTAATACAAGGACCAAGGAAGGGGCTGGCCGCATCTTCGGCTACCATCTCCAGATGTGCAAAATAAAGTTGCGCTAAATATTTGAATAAGGAAATATGTGCAAACATCAATGCATATCCTGAAATCAAGAAGATGTCACTACAAAGCCTCAACTTCAAGTAAATCCAGTGATAAAATAGAAATATGATGAAATAATGATGAAATGATAGATGAAAATAAAGTGTCCTTCAGAACAACAAAGTCCCAAAAAGTCCCAAAGGTCCCTTGTGGTGAATGAAATAAAATCTTCGGAGTTAGTATAAATGACACTTAGGCGTAGTGTTCCATCACAAAGACACGCACACCCGATGTGATAAAAGTAGTTGGGTACTCTTACCAAAAATCCGGGACCCACTATTCCTAGTGAGTCTAAAACGCAAGCAGAAATAACCTTCTGCTGGTATGGATGGCTGGTATGGATGTATCCCCTCCTCTCCACCTCTTACTTCCGGCAGTACACCGATGGTATCTCCCAGTGCTAAAGGGATGCCCAAGCGAGGTCTCGGTGTCCCCCAGAGCAAGAAAAGAGGGACCGATAGTGTGATATCGTTTAAGAATCAAATTTATTAAAAGAATTAAAATATCCTGCAATACATCTAATGTGGTTTACGTCATCACCTGTCCATGTGGACTTCAATATATTGGGAGGACGGTGAGGCCTTTGCAGGTACGACTGAAGGAACACATTGGAAATATTAAAAGGGGTTTTATTAAACATCCCCTTTCCAGACATTTCCTGGAGGTACATAATAGGGATATTAGAGGTACTTCCTTTCTGGGTATAGATACACTCAAAATGCCTTGGAGAGGGGGCCCCAAAAGAAGGGAGATTTCAAAACTTGAGATGAGTTGGATCTATAGGGCACGCACTTTGAAACCCTGGGGACTCAACGTGGACATTGAAATCAATGCCTTTATAGATAACTCATAAAGTCAAGTGATAAGTACAAAATCTGCACTCTGATGGGGTCATACCTAGACCTAGTTAAAGGTTAATACTTGAAATGTATATGATAGGAATACATGTGGAGTGATTTTTTCAGCTCTCTGGGTTCAATGATATAGGGGTAATTTATTTGTAAGAAATATTTTCTCACATGAATTTAAGGGGAATTTGGTATTTTTATATTTTTTATTTAATTTGGGATAACTTGAGTGGTACATCCCTTAATACTATTTCCCTTTTCTTAATACATACAGGTTTGATTGACCTTATCTTAATATGTATAAAATTAATAGAGTATTGGAGGACAGCTTATTAATCCTAGGATGATTTGATAGTCCATTTATATTTATATTTATGCTTGTTTTCATGCTAATGTTTGTTTATGTGTGGTATCAGTTCTCCGAGATGGGAATGTTTAGATTTGAAGGTTAGGGGCTGATCTTAATGGGTTTTTGATCTGTGTTAAGCCTATTATACTTGGGATGATCCGATATATTGTTTATGAATGTATGGGACCATCTCCCCTATTTTGGGAGCATTCAGTTTTGGATGTCCATTGATTGTTACTAATATGGATTGTTTGTCCGTTCAAGCGGTAGCGATACAGGCTCCGAGAAAATGGTGGCCGCTCTCGGTCACGAGTTGTAGCCAGCTGTGAAAACCTAAAGAGGTTTTAACGTTCAGATTAGGAGTCATGTCTCAATCTATGGACATTCGCTATTATCAGTCTAAATGTTCAGTTTATCATGGCTCACATAAGATAACCTTGTTATTGATAGAGGCTCCGAAAAAATGGCGACTGGTTTTGGAAACGAGGCCTGGTTATTTTAAGGAGATATAAGGTGGCGCGTCAGTGCGTCGCCCGTGCCCCTTTGAAGATGTTATCTTTAACGAAACATGTAGGGCGGAGCTACGCGCTGACGTCACCACGCCTCTACACAGGGAAGTGCGGGCGATGTTTATGATCTGTTATTGGACAGCCGGCTTTATACTTCACGCTGATTTTATATATTTGTTTGTGAGTATTATTTTAATTCTTTTAATAAATTTAATTCTTAAACGATATCACACTATCGGTCCCTCTTTTCTTGCTTTGGGGGACACCGAGACCTCGCTTGGGCATCCCTTTAGCACTGGGAGATACCATCGGTGTACTGCCGGAAGTAAGAGGTGGAGAGGAGGGGATACAGCCATACCAGCCATCCATACATCCAAACCAGCAGAAGGTTATTTCTGCTTGCGTTTTAGACTCACTAGGAATAGTGGGTCCCGGATTTTTGGTAAGAGTACCCAACTACTTTTATCACATCGGGTGTGCGTGTCTTGGTGATGGAACACTACGCCTAAGTGTCATTTATACTAACTCCAAAGATTTTATTTCATTCACCACAAGGGACCTTTGGGACTGTGTTGTTCAGAAGGACACTTTATTTTCATCTATTATTTCATCATTATTTCATCATATTTCTATTTTATCACTGGATTTACTTGAAGTTGAGGCTTTGTAGTGACATCTTATCACTCAGGTGTCAAATTTTCTTGAATTTAGGATATGCATTGATGTTTGCACATATTTCCTTATTCAAATATTCAGCGCAACTTTATTTTGCACATTAAGTTACATGTTTTATTATCACATGGTAGTTGCTCCTTTTATGTTACTTTAGCGCAAATATTTATTTTATTTTAGTTTACCATCTCCAGATGGATCAGACAGACGGTGATTCAGGCCTATTCTATTAAAGGTGAGGTTCCTCCTTTCCCTGTCATGGCGCATTCTACTCAGACACTTCGTTTTTCTTGTGCCTTCTGTCATCAAACATCAATATCACAGGTGTGCAAGGCGGCCACTTGGTCGTCGGTGCATACTTTCACCAAATTCTACAAAGTAGATATTTTGGCATATGCGGATGCTTCTTTTGGCCGCAAGGTTTTGCAGGCTGCTGTTTAAAGCGGTTGTCTACCCTTTTTGTTTACTTTTACCTACAGGTAAGCCTAGATTAAGGCTTACCTGTAGGTAAAATGAATATCTTCTAAACCTGTATGGTTTAGAAGATATTCCCTTTCTAATGTAATAAATCGTTACGGCGCATGCGCCGTGTATGTTCCGGCGCATGCGCCGTATATGTCTCGGCAAAAGCCAGCATTTGTTCCGGACCCTGCCGGGGAAAACGAGCCCCGCGCACATGCGCGGGAGTGACGTCTCGCGGCTCCGGCCAGTCACAGCGCCGGAGCCGCGTACCCGGAAGCAAGATCCGGGTGAAGATGTCCGCTGCCACTGAGGGGACCAAGCGGCTCGGTCGGATCTTCGTTCAAGGTTAGTATTTCATAATGAGCTAGTATGCGTTGCATACTAGCTCATTATGCTATTATCTTGCAGGTTTTTATTTAAAAAAAAAAAAAAAAATTTGTGTAGACAACCGCTTTAAGAGGGGCTGATCACTCTTGAGGGGTGTTTTTCTTTCAAATTTTTTATTTTTCAGATGGGGCTCCTGTGACCCACTTAAGGCTCTTGTGGTTAGCCTTGGGTTATTTTCCCCACCCCTCATTTTATTTTGGGACGCCCCACTGGTCAAGATTAAGGAGGCGCTGTGTCCATCGATGAACTAAGGAGAAAATAAGATTTTTGTACTCACCGTAAAATCAATTTCTCCGTGTTCATCGATGGACACAGCACCCACCCCTCTATGGAGTTTTGATACTTCTATTACTGCTTGCTACTAAACTGAATACCTAGAGCAGGGAGGGGGGTTACAGTTGTGCTCATAAGTTTACATTCCCTGGCAGAAGTTATGATTTCTTGGCCATTTTTCAGAGAATATGAATGATAACATAAAAACATTTCTTTCACTCGTGGTTAGTGTTTGGCTGAAGCCATATATTATCAATCAACTGTGTTTACTCTTTTTAAATCATAATGACAACAGAAACTACCTAAATGACCCTGATCAAAAGTTTACATACCCCAGTTCTTAATACCGAGTATTGCTCCTTTTAACATCAATGACAGCTTGAAGTCTTTTGTGGTATTTGTGGATGAGGCTCTTTATCTTCTCAGATGGTAAAGCTGCCCATTCCTCTTGGCAAAAAGCCTCCAGTTCCTGGAAATTCTTGGGTTGTCTTGCATGAACTGCACGTTTGAGATCTCCCCAGAGTGGCTCAATGATATTGAGGACAGGAGACTGAGATGGCCACTCCAGAACCTTCACTTTATTCTGCTGTAGCCAATGACAGGTTGACTTGGCCTTATATTTTAGATCATTGCCATGTAGGAATGTCCAAGTACATCCCATGCGCAGCTTCCTGGCTGATGAATGCAAATGTTCCTCCAGTATTTTTTGATAACATACTGCATTCATCTTGCCATCAATTTTGACCAAATTTTCCTGTGCCTTTGAAGCTCACACATCCCCAAAACTTCAGCGATCCACCTCCGTGTTAAACAGGCCTTGTTGACTCTCTCCAAATGTAGCGTTTATGGTTGTGACCAAAAGCTCAATTTTGGTCTCATCACTCCAAATGACTTTGTGCCAGAAGGTTTGAGGCTTGTCTCTGTACTGTTTGGCGTATTGAAAGTGGGATACTTTGTGGCATTTGTGTAGTAATGGCTTTCTTCTGGCGCCTTGACTATGCAGCCCATCTTTCTTCAAGTGCCTCCTTATTGTGCATCTTGAAACAACCACACCACGTTTTCAGAGAGTCCCGTATTTCACTTGAAGTTATTTGTGAGTTTTTTTGCATCCCGAACAATTTTGTGGCTGAAATTTTAGTTGGTCTACCTGACCGTGGTTTGGTTTCAACAGAAACCCTCATTTTCCACTTCTTGATTATAGTTTGAACACTGCTGATTGGCATTCTCAATTCCTTGGATATCTTTTTATATCCCTTTCGTGTTTTATACAGTTCAACTACCTTTCCCCACAGATCCTGCTTTTGCTTTCCCCATGACTCACAATGCAGAAGTGTCAGTGCAGCACTGGATGAAAGATGCTAGGGTCTGTCAAGAGTATAAAAACTCATTGACCTTTTATACAAACACACTAATTACAAGCAAACAGATCACAGGTGAGGATGGTTACCTTTAATATCCGCTCAAACCCCTTTGTGTCAACTTGCATGCATGCTATCAGGCCAAAATCACCAGGGTATGTAAACTTTTGATCAGGGTCATTTGGGTAGTTTCTGTTGTCATGCTTTAAAAAGAATAAACACAGTTGATTGATAATAAATGGCTTCAGCCAAACACTAACCATGAGTGAAAGAAATGTTTTTGTGTTATTCATATTCTCTGAAAAATGGCCAAGAAATCATAAATTCTGCCATGTAAACTTATGAGCACAACTGTATATACTGACTGAGGACGACCCATGGGGCGTAGCCAAGTTTTATCTTTTGCCTAGTCCTACTCCTGCAGAAGCGATATAACCCACTAGTGAAGATTAAGGAGGTGCTGTGTCCGTCGAACAAGGAGAAATGGATTTTACAGTGAGTACAAAAATCCTATTTTTCAAGTCCTGCCACAGATTCTCAATTGGATTTAGGACTTTGACTGGACCATTGTAACACATGAATATGCTTTGATCTAAACCATTCCATTGTAGCTCTGGTTGTATGTTTAGGGTCGTTGTCCTGCTGGAAGGTGATCCTCTGCCCCATTCTCAAGTCTTTTGCAGACTTAACAGGTTTTCTTCTAAGATTGCCCTGTATTTGGCTCCATCCATCTTCCCATCAACTCTGACCAGCTTCCCTGTCCCTGCTGAAGAAAAGCATCCCCGCAACATGATGTTGCCACCACACTTCACAGTGGAAGTGGTGTGTTCAGGGTGATGTGCAGTGTTAGTTTTCTGCCACACACAGTTTTGCTTTTAGACCAAAAAGTTCAATTTTGGTCTCATCTGACCAGCGCACCACCTTCCACATGTTTGCTGTGTCCCCCACATGGCTTCTCGCACACTGCAAATGGTACTTCTTATGGCTTTCTTTCAACAATGGCTTTCTTTTGTCAGATTTGTGGCGTGCACAACTAATAGTTATCCTGTGGATAGATTCTCCCACCTGAGCTGTGGATCTCTGCAGCTTCTTCAGAGTTGCCTCTCTGATAAATACTCTTGCCCAGTCTGTCAGTTTAGGTGGACGGCCATGTCGTGGTAGGTTTGCAATTTTGCCATACTCTTTTTTTTTTTTTTTTCCATTTCCTGATTTTTTTTTTATAACCTAACCCTGATTTAAATGTCTCCACAACTTTATCCCTGAGCTGTCTGGTGTGTTCCCTGGCCTTCATGATGCTGTTTGTTCACTAAGGTTCTCTAAACCTCTGAGGGCTTCACAGAACAGCTGTATTTATACTGAGATTACATTACACACAGGTGGAATATTTACTAATTAGGTGACTTCTGAAGGCAATTGGTTCCACTAGATTTTAGTTAGGGGTATCAGGGAAAAAGGGGGCTGAATACAAATGCACACCACACTTTTCAGATATTTATTTGTAAACCTTTTTGAAAACCATTTATCATTTTCCTTCCACTTCACAATTATATGCCACTATGTTGGTTTACTACATAAAATCCCAATAAAATACATTTACGTTTTTGGTTGTAACATGACAAAATCTGGAAAATGTTATGGGGTATGAATACTTTTCAAGGCACTGTATGCTCAGCAGTGCCCAGTTGAAGAGGCTAACTACAAAAAGTGGTAAGTTCCAGCAGTGGATTTGGCTATTTCCTGCCTCAACAAATCCCTGACAGTCCCATTTGAGCACATCCCGCTCTTTAAAGACTACATCGACAAGAGGTTAGAGGCCTGCCTTAAAGCATCTTTTGCTCTGTCCAGTTCAGCCATGCAACCCTAGCAGTCTGGGCCAAGTGCATGGCACGGAACTCCGGATTGATCCTGGTGGATCTCCTGATTTTCCAAAAATTGAAGCTCCTCATAATGGCGTTGTGCCACTACATAGACCATTCGACTGCACCAAAATTAGCACCTGAATCTTATATTAGTTCAAATGCACTGTCTGTAAAAACTATCGGGAAGAGGAAACATTGACAAAGAATGACACTTTGGAGAGTCCTTGGACACCTTCAACCTCTTCCTGTCCACGCTTCTGATCCGACTGTGCCCTGCGACTTCATGTCCGACTTCCATGAGACTTCAGTGAATGGGATCCGACTTTGATCCGACCATACCAGGCCCTTTGAGTCTGGTATGAATCTTGAGGGGGAACCCCATGCCAAAATGTAAAATAAAAAAGACGACTTGGAGTCCCCCCAAACACCATACCAGACCGTACCATACCAGGCCACATTCCCTCAACATGGGGGGAGGTGGGTACTTTGGGGCAGGGGGGAATCTGCGCCACCCACCCCAAAGCACCTTGCAGACAAGGTCCTCTTCCTGACAACCCTGGGTGGTGGTGATGGGGGTCTGCAGGCAGGGGGCTTATCGGAATCTGGAAGCCCCCTTTAACAAGATCCCCCCCCCCCATGTGGATGAGTATGGGATACATTGTACCTCTACCCATTCACCAAAGAAAAGAAGTGTAGTGTTACAAAAAGCCAGTAACAGGTTCGAAAAGTCCTTTATTAAAAATGAAGAACGTTCCCCGTCGTAACTCTGTATCTTTTTCTTCCGCTCTTCTCCCTCCGCTTCTTCTGCCAGTTATTCTCCCTCCGCCGATGACTTCTTCCTCTGCCAACCCGGTCCTCCTCTGACGCTGGTGTCTGCCAGTTCCTATATAGCCATGGGGTGTGGCCATCCGGAGAAGTCATCGGGAGACCCCCGGTCTGGTATGGTTTTGGGGGGGGGGGCCACACCGTTTTGTTGTTTTTTTTTTCATTTTGGCGTGGGGTTCTTCCTCAAAATCCTCCAAGCACAAGTCACATGCCACAAGTCGGATCAGTTAAGATGATGGTCCTGACTTCCATTCAAATCAATGGGCTGAATCGTGTCCAAGTCAGACCAAAGTAGTGCAGGAAGCATTTTCAAAGTCGGACTTACACAAGTCGGTCAATTAAAACGGCTCTCATAGGGAACCATTGATTTTGATGCAACTTGTGCTCTCTAAGTCAGAGCACATGTCGGACCAGTGTGAAAGAGCCCTTATTCAGAAAAGCACCTGTTGCACGCCTGAGAAGGATTTAGAATTAGAGGAAGGAATCTGTGTCAACATAGGAACTTGCACTGGTACAGGGGAATAGCTATTGCCCCGAATATTTGTTAATTTGCCTCAGTGCTGCCTCTAGCATGAGTGTTATTAGACCTTTTTTTTTTATCAGCTTCTCCTCTGTGTTGTTCCTGCCCGTGCCAAGTGCATGAATCCCCTGTGGGGTACTCATAAAATGGATGCAAAATGTAGGGGTATTAGCATGTCCAAGAAAGTACCTGCAGTAACCTAGGTGGTGTTAGGAAAGACCTATGCCCTTTATGGACTTGCACGCCTGTGCGCGTTCGCGTGCTGGAAACTGCGCCAAACGGCTCTATTTAAACCCTCAATCCCCAGGGTATCCTGATCTCCGTTCCTATGACCCGGCTTGTCTGACCTTGATTGATCTCCACCTGCACCGACCCCCAGCTTGCCCTGACAACTCTTCAGCCTGCACCTTCTGTACCGCTTGCCAGCCAGTTGCCGACCTCAGCTTGCCTCACTACTCCACTGATTGCACGAGCTGCTGACAGACCCATCACAGCATCACCAGTGTTCCTGTCCAGCTCTGGAACCCTCTGTCTGCTCTACCAGGGGTTCCTGAACCAGGGCCGTAAGAGTGGTTGCTTCTAGAGTTGAGCTCTGCGGGTCCGAACGAACTTTGGGAAAAAGTCCGGGTTCGGCACCGAAAGTTGCCCGAACATTATCCCGGACCCCGAACCCCATTGAAGTCGATGGGGACCTGAACTTTTAGGCACAAAAATGGCTAGTCCTGGCAAGTGCTAGAGGGCTGCAAAAGAAGTAAAATGGGGGTAAGAGTAGGGCAAGTGCCCTACAAAAAAATGGGGATAGGGAAAATAAATTAAAATCAAATTAAAAAAAAGGGAAGGGGGGGTGGATGTGGAGTAGAATTAAACTAAAATTAAATAAAAGGGATAGGGGTAAAAAAACATCCCGTGAACGGGATGAGAATGGGGGTAAAATGAAGAAAACGTCGGGAGATCGTGAACGGTCCTGATCGGTAAAAACACGGATTTTCAA
>BLSH010367572.1:461620-481765 GCA_018402905.1 Glandirana rugosa | reverse complement strand
TCTCACGGACATCTTCAGGTCCTCATAGGCAGTCGTCGCCTGTCCTCTACACGACCTTCCCACGACACATCTCCTGTCCGCTGCTGACGGATACTCCTGGACTTCTACAGGCACTCTTACCCCACCGCGCTCCTGTGGCCGCTGTTCCCAACTCCAGCGGTCCCACGAACCGGAGTCATAGGAGAGGCCACCCCCGACCGTCAGGCTCACTACCAGGTACTTAACACGGCACATCCAATGCTGGAAAATTTAATCAGTGTGACGTGCATCATAGGAGGCGGGACTTTGTTACAGTGGTCATCTGGGCAATTCAGATCCAAGCTCCATGACACAGCGGGAGATCGCCACTCTGTGTGATCCAGGCACTGGTGAGGATGCATTTGATGGGCACTGATAAGCCTGCATTTGATGGGCACTGATTAAGCTACATTTGATGGGCACTGATAAGGCTGCATTTGATGGGCTCAGTGAGGCTGCATTTGATGGACACTGGTGAGGTGTTCTTTTAGTGGGCACTGATAAGGCTGCATTTGATGGGCACAGTAAGGCTGCATTTGATGGGCACAGTGAGGCTGCATTTGATGGGCACTGGTAGCTGTATTTGATGGGCACAGTGAGGCTGACTGGTGTTGATGGAAGACCAGGAGGCCGCTCTGCAAAGTACTGAGGGAGCTACATGACGCAAAGTTGCCCAAGATATAGACCCACTCCTGGTTGTGTGGGCAGACGCTAGCTCTTGGCTCTGTTAGCCTGTTGAATGACCTAGGCAATCTGTGTTTGATATGATGTAAGTAAAGACAGCACGAGCCATTACTGTACAGAAGCCATGTTAATTGAATAATAACCAGCAGCAACAGGACACACCACACAGGAAATAAGTACAACAGAGATGCACCATAGAGTTGCATTTAAAGAAACATAACATCCATAACAATTTGTGCTACAATCACCTTAGATGAGGCACGTTCCTCTGTCCTTTCTGGCAAAAGAATGAACAGGTGTTCTGAAGCCTGAAGGAATCTGTAGCTTGTAGATATGACTTTAAAATATCTGAGGGATTCCTAAAATTGAAGGAAGACACTCCTGGAAGTCAAATCAAGATCCCCTGTTTACTAGAAAGGTGCTTTAACCAACTAAGCCACAGCGCGCCCTCTCTCATGCAAGTTAGAACTCTAAGGTTGGCAGAACAATTTCTTAGCTCCCACGAAGACTGATGCACCCTTGGGAATTGAGTCAAGCATAAGTAACAGCACCGCTCGACTGGAAAGAACGTAAGAAAGTTCTCCATGACCAGTAAACCAATCTCTCAGGCTTTTTATGCCAACGTGATAGCCGGGAAAAGGTGAACTTGCAGAGAGGCCTCTCACAGAGACAGCCCTAGAACACTCCACTCCAATTCCCAAGGGGGAGTTGAGAACAAGAGTGAGACTCCATTGGAAAACCTCCGCTTACTCAGAGGACTGAGCTTAGCTGCAACCTTGAAGAATTGTTGGACAGGAACATGCCTAGACCAGAAATCCTGTGAAGGACAATAAAGCTGACACTTGAACTCCGAGGGAGCTGACCGACAGAGCCAGAACTAAATCCGACTGGAAGAAGCCTAGGATATTTGGAACTGCTAGATCACTACATGATGTGTCAACAGCAGACATGTATTGAACAACTTTGACCAGATTCTCCCGTCAACTTTGTCTGCAGC
The DNA here is from genome assembly GCA_018402905.1 of Glandirana rugosa. Lineage (NCBI taxonomy): Eukaryota > Metazoa > Chordata > Amphibia > Anura > Ranidae > Glandirana > Glandirana rugosa. The sequence goes on along the minus strand of BLSH010367572.1, from coordinate 480,066 downwards.
CGAGGACCTCCATTCTCAAGAACCAGCCCGTCAGACGCAACTGTGCAGGACATGGATGTAGAATTGTACTCAGTGACAGAAGGCCTGGCCTGAGGAGAAGGTGCACTGGGTTTCCGGAAGCTGAACTGTGCTAGAAAGGGGAACCATGACCTAATTGGTCGATAAGGCATCACTGCCATTAACAGCACAACCTCTGTTCTGAGTCTTTGTAAAAAACCCAAGGTTGACCAGAAGTCTTCTACAATGGGCACATGAAGGTAAGCATCTTAAGTTTATTGGAAACAAGCCAGTCACCTGGCTGGACCCCCTATAAATCAGGGACAATGTTTCCACCTTGAACTTCTTCATTGCTGCAAATTGTCTCAGGTGTGCAAGGTCTAAAAACCGGCCTCCGCAAGCTGTTCCTCTTCATGATCATGATATACGTTGCCTGAGGGACCTCATCCCCAATTAGGATGATAGGCATATGGTGTATATGGATATGTTATCCCCACCTTATAATTTGACATACTTACATAAGTGACTTCTACGGGGGGGGGGGCTGTTTTAATCAAATTTTGGTTTATTGCTAGTGATGCATAGGATCTAACCTAGAGATCCTTTCCCCAGCACCTCCGGGGGGTCTTTTTCTGGAAAGCCTTTAAGTAGTATTTGTTCCACTTTACCAAAGATGCAATTTAAATTTGTATGTTTAGATCACACCGATGGCCTACCAATTGGATGAACAGATTGATCTGGAAATTTCTGCAGCATTTAACCCTGAATTGAATATCAATAACCCTAACCAAGAATCCTTGAAAAAATTATTTAGGAATCATAAAAAAATTGATCATCAAGCACCTCAACAGGAAGTGGGATATTTCATCCCTATCCTCACACATTGACTGAGGGGTTATCCCTCGTGGGCTGAGGGAGAAGGTTGTCCCAGCTGAACATTTGCAAACACCACGCTTCTTTGCTAAATGGAAAAAAATCTGTGTGGATAGTAGAGCTGCACGATTCTGGCCAAAATGAGAATCACGATTTTTTTGCTTAGAATAAAGATCACGATTCTCTCACGATTCTTGCGGCGTAATATATTAAATATACAAAAAATTTGGGCTAACAGCACTGTTTAGGTTTTTGAAAGGGTAATTTTTCCAAAAAAATTGCGTTTAAAAGTCCGCTGTGCAAACAGCGTGTGACATAAAATATTGCAACAACCACCATCTTATTCTCTAGGGCAGCGGTTCTCAACACGTGGGTCGCGACCCCCTGTGGGGTCGACTGCCGATTTCCAGGGGGTCGCGACGCTGCACATCTCGCTGCAATCTAGAGACAGACCCAACTCCGTAGTATGTCGGATCTGTCTCGTTCAGCAGTACGTCACTTCCGGGAAAGAAGAGACCACGCGGAAGTGACGTTCGGCCGCTGCCGCCGCCATCTTGCTACACCCTGTACTCTGACTTCTAACTGTATCCTTAATGCGGATGAGTGTACCAAGGTGGCGGCGACGGAACTTCCGTTTCCAAACTTGATGGGTCGCCGATTCTGATGAAACAGAGTAACAGGTAAGTCAGACGCTGACTGAACTAAGGGACAAAGCATAATTTATTTGTATATAACCTTCCAAATTGGTTCCTCAAAAGTGGGTATACAGTTATTGTACTCCATGCCAGTGCTAGATCACCTTAACACCCGTGATGAATTGTGCACTTACCAGAATGTGATATAATAAGGCCTGATCAGAACATGGGTCTTTCAATCATTTGCAATGGTTACTCAGTAACCAGTACAAATGATTGAAAGATCCATGTTCTGATCAGGCCTTGTTATACCGCGTCCTGATGAGTGAACAATTCAGAAGGTGGTGGTACATCACGGGTGTTTGGGTGCTATACGCTTTGTATACCTAGCATTGTCATGGCTTTTTTCACACTGGGGTGGGGGGTGGGGGGGGTTGGTAAAGCGCCACTACTTTCAGCAGCGCCTTTCCGCTGTTATAGCGGCGCTGTGGCGCCGCTATGCAGGTGGGAGCGCGGTGCTTTTACCCCCCACAAGGGGTTAAAACAGGGTTAAAAGTGCCATCGCGCCGCGCTTCCGAAGTGGGGTCCCCGCGACTTGGGAAATTTTATCAAGGGGTCACGCCACTAGAGAGGTTGAGAACCACTGCTCTAGGGTCTCTGCTAAAAAAAAATATATAATGTTTTGGGGGTTCTAAGTTGTTTTCTAGGACAAAATAATGGATTTTTATTTGTAAAGAGCAAGTGTGAGGAAAGATTTAGTCTTTAAATGGTTAAACCAAACAACTATAGAAGGGGAGTTCACTCAGAGTTCAATGCTTTTGAAGTAAAATTACTTTGTATCTTTGTGTCTTTTATCAATGATGACTCAGAACTTGGCTCTCTGCCCAGACTTCCCCTGAGACTCAAGTCGCTCCGACTTGAAAAGCCTTCAGGCAACTTGCATTCACTTTTATTACTGTCAAGTCGCGCTGATTCGCCCCGCAAGTCGGACCCCATTAACTGCACTGAAAATCGCGGTAATGCCTGATGGAGATCGCAGGGGGGGGGTAGATCGAGATCGCGATTTTAATACGATTAATCGTGCAGCTCTAGTGGATAGGGGTATTGAGGTAATGAGATTAATAGTCGAGGAGGAGAAAGAACAATTGGTTGAACTACAGGCAGAAATTGAAGAGAGTACAGCTTCATTAGAGACTTTCAGACAGGACAGTGAATTTGACAAGCATAACGATCAATTAAAAAAGGAGGTAGAGAACTGAGATCGAGGGCGGAGCCTGACCAAGATGGCCGCAGTCTGAGTGTGCTCCTCCAGCTCCGGGAAAGCTAATAGGAGTCAAGGATCTCTGTAAGGTAGACAGAGGAAGACGGGGGTGAGAGTGGAGGACCTTAGCACTCATCACTCCGCAATCCCAGTGTCCGCCGACGGTATCTCCCTATGCCTGTGGATCGCTGACAGTGATGCCGGTAGAGGAAGACAAGGAAGCAGACGGATGGTAGCTGGGAGATAACCACGTGGGAACCCAGCGTGGAAGCAGCTCCCCCTAGGAATATACGGTACTCGGAGAGGCGGTGAGAGGTCGGGTGGAGGAGGGAGACGGTGTGCAGTGGACTCGGGGGGCGTCGTCTGCCCGACGAGCTCAGGGTCCGTCTGCTGGCAGATTGAGCGGAGCCGCGCTGCCTCTGGATCCGGAAGGTGGAGACAGAGAGAAGAGCGACTGGGGAGAAAAACTGCATACAAACAAAAGACAAAGATAAAGGACAAAACCAGCGAAGGAGCCACAGTGAAAGCTGAGACAAACAGGGGAAGACATCAGAGAGGTAGGTGCCGGAAAGGATATATCTGAAAGACATAAGCTATAAACCTCTCTGATAATTCCCCTTGTTACTTGTTATATGTCACCCCTGAGAAGTCTTAGCGGTTCCCAGTAAGAGGACCACAGGCTCTCTGTGACCTGTGGAAGTGAAAGATAAACAGACAGAGCAAAGGGGGAGGAAAGGGATAACACAGAAGATAAGATTTCTCTGCTTTTTGAGCCCCCTTAAGCCCACCTTGGAAGGTGCTGGCAATAAAATGCCGGCCAAGGGAGCTCAGGCTCCTAAAGTCAAAAAAACCTCATTGGGGCTGAAGGAGGGCAAAGACAATAAAATACAAGCCGAGCAATCTGCAAATATTAAAGGGTATTTCCAATCAAACCCGATACAACAGGAACAGGGAGAACAACAAAAACCAGGAGACTCTTCCTTGGGTCCACCCAGTTTGGGTGGTATGGAGACAGGATGGGAACAGCCTGAGGGTCAGAATAAGGAGAATATAGAAGACAAAGAGTCATGGGACCTACAGACTTATATAAAGACTTTACCAACTAAAAAAGATATGAATGAGTATATGCAGCGACTAGAAATATTATACAAAAATGAAATACAGTCCATTAGAACAGTCATGGAAGATACCCAAGGGAAATTAAGAGAAATGGAGGATAAGATGATAAACTTGGAACAGAAAATTGTTCAATTGGAAGAAAGTAATATAGGACAAAAACAATGCCTGAAGCAGGTAATTATGAAAATGTACGATCATGAAAATAGAGAAAGAAGGAGTAATATAATCAGAGGGCTCCCAGAAGCCACAGGCTCAGAAGATCTAATTCCCACACTCCAAGGTATTTTTAATATGCTCCTGGGATGCCCAGATACACATGAGATATTACTAGACAGAGTACACAGAACTGGGGGACCCAGAAACCAGGACCCAATGAAGCCCAGGGACGTGATATGTAGGGTTCACTATTTTCATATAAAAGAGAGAATTATGAAGAAAGACCGACAGCAGGGGGCAATAGACTTTGATGGTGCAAAAATAATTTTACTACATGATTTGTCCAAAAACACTCTTGAACTGAGAAAAGCAGTTAAACCATTACTGGAATTAATGAGAGAGAGAAAGATTCTATACAAATGGAGATATCCTTTTGAGATCTTTGCATATTATAAGGGACAGAAAGCAACATTTCAAGATATTAGTGATTTCCCAGGTTTTCTAAAAACTCTACAACTCCCCAAGATAAACTTGCCAGCATGGCCTACAGACTTTGGCGAATGAATGGGTTGGACCCACCAGAAAAGAAGAGAGACATATTGATAAATTGAGGGGAGGGAGGTAGATGGAGAAACTGACATTTTTTTACATTTTTTTTTTTACTCTCTTAGAGAAGAACGTACTTATATTGGTATTGAGGAGCTATATAGATGCCTGCAAATAATGATAAAAGGAATAGTTAATGACACGTCGCAGGGGGAGGGGAGAGATAATCCCCAGTAGGGGAGGGAGAGAGGGGCAGAGAAAGAAGGGGGAAGACCATCCTCCCCCCCTCCTTTTTTTTTCTCCCTCCTCTTCCTCTCTCTCCCTTGGTCCTCCTCTCGTCCTGTCACGGGATGCCTGTAATATTGTATTGTGCAGGGCATATAGTAACATATATATGTGTTTATAGTAATGTTTTAAGAGAATAACTCAACAGATTATATGTGATGGGGTATATATTTTTTTTCTCACTTTTTTCACTTTTTTTTTTACCCCCCTTTATACAAAGAGGGGTAACACTGTCTCATAAGGGTGTAAGGCACATTGAAGTCATGGATGGGTAATGATGTTTTTGATAAGAAGATAACACATACTGCTATTGGGGGAGGTAACCCCCCAAGAGGATGGAGGGTCCCTCCCCCCTTTTCTCTTTTTTCCCCCTCTTGCCCCTTCTATATCAGAACGGGTAACACTGTTTCACAAAGGTGAATGATGTTTTTGATAAGTAGATAACACATATTGCTATTGGGGGGAAGTAACCCCCCTAAGACGGGTTTTTATTTATTTATTTTTTCCACTCCTCTCTGCCCCTTCTATATTAGAAGAGATAACACTGTTTCACTAAAGATGTAATGCACATTGTAATCACGAACAGGTAATGATGTTTTTGATAAGAAGATAATACACACGGCTATGGGGGAGGTAATCCCCCCTAAGAGGGAGGAGGATTCCCCCCCTTTTTTTTCCCCTTCTATATAAAAAGGGGTAATACTATCTCACAAAGGGTGTAATACACATTGAGTTATGGATGGTAATTAAGTATATGATAAGATGATAATACATACTGATATTAGGGGAAGTAACCCCCCCGAAGAAGATGGATGGCTCCCCTTCTGGGGTTTTTTTTTTTCTTCTTGTCGAGGGTCAATAATGTATGATTTAGAAGAACAATGTATACTGGAGAATTAGAGGTATAATGTAATGTTATAAATAATAAATGAAGATAATATACTGCGATACTAAGGATATAAGGGATAAAGACCCCTCTTCTGTTTCCCCCTCAATCCTCCGCCCCTCTTTCTCCCCACATGTGATTATGAATCTTTCTGTTTTTAATGATCATGACTCCCCCCCCCCTTTGGGGGAGGGGGGAAAAGGAACGGAGAATATAAACATATAATTATTAATACCCGGAGAAGGATTGAAGAGACTCTAAGCCGCCTGAATGTAGAGACTCCAATTCCCCTCACTTAGGGACCCTAATTTGTTAGGGATTCGACAGAGGGTCGATTAGTGGTGTGTACAAATTGAGTGTTGTGACTGTGTGTGTTTGACTTTTCCCTGTTGCTTTTTTAATTTCCCCCCCCTTTTTTTTTTTTTTCTTCATGGGTCAAATCAAGATATGCTCCCTGAATGCAAAGGGATTAAATTCCCCAGCTAAGAGATCTCAAATTTTACATATAATGCATAAAGAAAAGGTTAAAATTATTTTTTTTCAAGAAACACACTTCCGGACAGACTCTATTCCTAAATTACAGAATACATTTTACACGAATTGGTATCACGATACATTCCCATATTCGAAAACCCGAGGGGTATCAATAGGAATTCACAAATCCTTGCCATATCAAATAATAGATAGTTGGAGAGGGAAAGATGGAAGATTGCAACTTTTAAAAATAACTATTTATGGTAAAAAAATATACACTAATTAATATGTATTTACCTAATCAAGATCAGATCAAAGAAGGTATACAAAGAATAGAGAAAATAACGGAGAAAGCAGAAGGAGTGGTTGTGCTAGGAGGGGATTTAAATTTTATACCGGATCCAACTATAGACACTACCTCACTAGTGATAGGGCGAAGGCAGGGGCAAATGACCAGATTTAAAGAAATAATGAATAAATACCAATTAGTAGATATCTGGCGTATTTTACAACCAATAGAGCGTAACTATACATTTTACTCAAATACTCATGGTACATATCACAGAATAGATTTTTTTCTGGTCAATCAAAGAGATATGAGATGTGTATCATCATCTGAGATAGGAAATTTTGTATGGTCAGATCATGCTCCAATATTCCTGACATTGGAGAATTCAAATCAGGATACTAGAAATTGGATGTGGCGGCTGAATGATAACTTGTTGAAAGATGAGGTATGCGTGACTGAAATAGGAACAACCATTGGGGAGTTTGTGGGGATCATATCAATGATGAGACCCCCCAGACTCTCCAATGGGAGGCTTTAAAATGTGTGGTAAGAGGCATATTTATAAAACATGGAGCAAGTTTAAAAATAATAAAAAATAAAGAAATTACAAATTTGTTGAAAGAAATAGCGGAACTGGAAAGGAAACATAAAGATAAAGCAACCCCAAATAACTGGATAGCTTTAACGGAGACACAAATAAAATTACAAACACTCTTGAATGAACAAACATTAAAAATAAGAGTTAGAACTAAAAAAATATTCTATCAACAAGGTAATAAACCAGGAAAATTACTGGCCCAAGCATTAAAACAAAGAACATCTACAGGCTCAATAAATAAGATCCAGAAACAAAACGGGGAAATAACACATGACCCAGAGGAAATGATACAAACCTTCCATACATATTACTCAAAATTATATAAAGTCGACAATCAGAATAAAAAAACAGAGACATTTCGACAGAAAGTATGTCAATACATAAAAGAAACGGCAATTCCTAAAATACCAGAAGAAATTAAAATGGAAATGAAACAGGAATTCACAGATTTGGAAATAGACGTACTAGTTATAGGTAAAAGTCCAGGCCCGGATGGGTTTACTACCCGATTTTATAAAACATTTAGGGAAAAAATAGTTCCCCTCCTTAACAAGACATTTAATGCGGTTTCTACTACTCAGCCCTTTGCCCCACAAAGTAAAGAGGCACATATTGCCTTGATACCAAAACCTGGAAAGGACCATACAATATGTGGAAACTATCGCCCAATCTCTTTAACAAATATAGATCTGCGTATATACTCAAAAATAATAGCTAATAGATTTACTCCAATAATCCCGAAAAGCATCCATCTTGACCAAGTAGGTTTTACGAGGGGGCGAGAAGCAAGAGACAACATCTTAAAAACGATATCATTGATAGAGTATGCCCAAAGGAACGCCATCCCATCCTGTCTGTTATCTATAGATGCAGAGAAGGCATTTGACAGGGTGGGATGGGGTTTTATGGAAGAAACTCTTAGACAATCGGGACTTGGCCCCCAGATGATGCAAAAGATCATGGCATTATATGATAAACCGAAAGCAAGAATAAGGGTAAATGGTAACTTGTCCGACAGTATAGATATTTTTAATGGAACACGGCAGGGATGCCCCTTGTCACAAATACTCTATATTTTAGTAATGGAACATCTAATAAATGCTATTCGGAAGAACTCCGATATATGGGAGATTAAAGTAAAGGAGACAGAATATAAAATGTCTGTTTACGCGGACGATATATTAATCTACATCACTAATCCAGCAGTAACAATATCAAATTTAATTAAAGAGTTCAAGAGATTTGGGGAAATAAGCAATTTTAAAATAAATCTGGACAAAACAGAAGGTTTAGATATATCACTGGAGGAGGGAATTCAGCATAAGTTAAAAAATAAATTTCCCTTTAAATGGCAAACGAGGGCTATTAAATATTTAGGCGTGGAAATCCCCAAGAATTTAGATAAACTGCAAGAAATAAATTACCTCCCAGCAATACAAAACATAATAAAAATATTACAAAAATATGATAGAAAGACATTTTCATGGATGGGAAGGGTAAATATAATAAAAATGGACATCTTACCTAAAATGCTTTATATATTTCAAACAGTCCCACTATACCCCCCCAAGGCTTTGATGCATCATCTAAGGGGAGCAGTGGGAGACTTTATATGGGGTAATAAAACACCCCGAATAGCAAGAGGGACCTTGAAAAGATCTAAAAAGGACAGAGGAATGGCCCTTCCAGATTTTGGAAAATATTTACGTGCAGTATTTGTGAATAGAATAGTGGATTGGTTCCATAATGCAGAAAATAAGCAATGGGTAAAATTAGAAGAAGATATTATCGGACAGAAGTTAAAATCATCACCATGGGTCGCTAAAAAGAATAGACCAAAGAAAGTGGATCAATCAATGTTAGTAAGATCCACATTAAAAGTATGGGACAGACTCCTAAAAGAGAGAAAAGAAAATCAAATTTCCACACAGATAGGACCAATGACACCATTGTTCTCCAATCCGGAATTTCCACCCGCATTAGAGACCACAAAGTTTCTCAAATGGCATAAAGGAGAAGACATAAAAATTGCTCAGATATTGGTTGAGGGAAAATTACCCCCCCTAGAGTCAATGGAAGAGGAATATAAGAACAAATGGTTACAGTATAAACAATTAAACAAATGTATTCAAACAATTAAACAAATAGCTCCAATAAACAGACCTCTAACAGAGTTTGATAAATTATTAACACAAGAAATAAAACCGAAAAATACTCTTTAAAGGATTTACGGATACTTAATAACCCAGGAAAATAGGATAGAGATACCATTTAAAAGCAAATGGGAGAAAAAATTAGAAATAGAGATCTCAAAACAGGAGTGGGACAGGGCATTCCTTATGACACATAAACTATCCCAATCAATTAGACATCAGGAGAGAAATTATAAAATTCTATCACATTGGTATAAATGTCCGGCGGAGATGCATAAAATAAAAGAAGAAAATTCTGAGAATTGCTGGAGATATTTTAAAGAGAAGGGAACAATGTCTCATGTTTGGTATTATTGCCCAGAGATATTTACATTTTGGACAATGATATTCGAAATATACTATGACATCACCAAAAAACGGATAAAACCGGACATTAAGATATCAATATTATTTATGATTAAAGGCCCAATTCAGGAAATAAGACAGGATATTCTGGGTTATCTGTTAACGGCGGCTCGGACCGTGATAGCTCGAAACTGGCGGAAAGAAAAGGCACCATCAATAACGGAATGGATATGTGAAATGAGAGAAATTGTTAGGAAGAGAATCTGTGGCTAAAGCTGACTTTCTGCACCTATGCAGGCATGTCTTGGATCTGCTAACCAGCGCAGGGGTCACTAAGGGTTAACAGTTGTGCAGGGTGATTTCATTGATTGGAGCCCAGCTGCCTTATTTAAACACCTCAGCAGCACACAGACTCTGCTGTCTGATCTACAGCGTGTGGTGTGTGTTCCTGATCTGCCTGTACTTTGATTACCTGTTCCTACGACCCGGCCTGCCTGACCTTGCTGATTCCCGCCTGCACCGACCCCTGGACTGCCTACGACTACCCTCCTGCCTAGCCCTCCTGTACTTCTGCTGCCCGCCTGTTGACAACCCTGCCTGAACCCGACCATCCATCTGCCTGCTCCTTCTGTACTGCACCGCCAGCCAGCTTCACGACCCGGCCTGTACGACCACACTTCTTGTGCACGAGTGCACCTACGGATTTCCTATCAACACCAGTGACCCAGTCCGACCCTCGTGCCATCCTGCACTCCCGAGCCACCTGTCTACTCTACCAGGGGTTCCCGAGTCAGGGTCGTAAGGGAGGTTACCCACTGCATAAGTCAGACTCATCCACCAGGTACGTGACAGAAATGCAGAATATTGAAAACACAATTATGAGAGAGGAAGGATATGAAAACTGGATCTCTCAAATATGGCAAGGATGGGATGAATATCGAGATTCAAATAAACTAAAAGAATATATACAGGGGAAGCCTTGATAAAGCCCGGTTAATAAATTCTTGAGTTTTAAAATATATAAAATATATTAATTATCCCCCCCCCCTTTTTTTTTTTTTCTCTCTCCTTGGAATGCATGGATGTATGAGAGTATGAATGGGAAGATATAAAATGAAAGGTACAATTTAGGGAAGACTCCCTAATCAGGGATACAATATGTCAGTATGGAATATCATTGTAAAATATATGGATGTAAGATGAATGCTGTAACATGGAATGTATTGTATTTGGAAAAAAATTCTTGAATAAAGAGAAGATTGGATACAAAAAAGGAGGTAGAACGAGTCCACAAAAATACGAAAACATCAAAACAGGAAAAGTTTTTACAAAATATTTGTGACTGGGAGCTGGACGAAATATTCAATCTTTCAGTTCCCAGGGGTCGGAGTAGATCCAGAAGAAGGAGGACTAGGTCTCACCAGCAATCTAGGAGCGAGCCCTCTTCGTCGGATAGTGAGGGAGGGCGGACTGATAAGTCGGTCTCTTTTTTAACTAAGGGACATACTACCAAAAATGAACCCGGATCCCTCAGAGTAGGGAAATGCACAGGCTCCCAAAACAAAAAACAAAAAAGATACCGACAAGGCAAAAAGAACCGATACAAAAACCCAACAACGACAGACCCGCTCGAGAAACAATGACAAATGACGGTACTAGACCCTCTGAACCTCTGCCCTGTGAGAACTCTGAGACTGACTTAAAGGTTGTTAATCTTTCTGACTTTCCACTAAATTTACACCACATCTCTCTCCTCAAGAAAGGACTTTCCTTTTCCCCTGCCGCCGCCATGAACGAATTTGACATTTACAAAGACCTTAATCTCTTCCTGAGGAAGGTAATATTAAGCCATTGGCATAGTGTCAGACAAACCCCCTCGGCAACCAGGACATCTGAATTAAATAGAGAGGACAGCGAGGCCCTTGATTCCTTAGGTTCCCTTTTGGAGGAAAACTTCTCCAGTGAATTTGAGGAGGAGGACATCCCAGAGAGGAGACATAGACCCTCAGAAATAAGGATATGCTCTACTAAGATGCCCCCACTCTCTCAGCATAGGTGGATTAGCACTTTTTTGGATTTGGTACGTGGTGACCTACGAGCGGTAAATTGGCAATGGCATGGCATAGATAATTTAACGGCCGAGAAAAGGCTCTGAGGAACCTTCAACAGGCCCCCAATATTGTTATCCGAGGAAACGACAAGGGGGGTAATATTGTCCTCTGGTCGGCACACCTATACGAACAGGAAGTGTTTAGTCAACTAAAAGATGTTAACACATATCGCCGGCTCGCGGACAATCCTTTCCCCGACATTGTTGCCCGCTTAAATTCTCTTCTAGCATTGGCGGCTGAGGACAACCTTCTTCCCAAGAAAAAATTTGATTATCTAAAGGTACGGGAATATAATATTCCAACCTTTTACTTAATTCCCAAATTACACAGAGACCTCCAAAACCCTCCCGGATGGCCCAGAATGTCGGCCATTAAAAGCTCCTAGAGAGAGTGGGTAAATTTGTGGATGCCCTAATCAAGGATCTGGTTCAGGGGTTACCATCTTACGTCCAAGATACCAAACAAGTCTTGTCCAAATTGCTGGAAGTTCAGGTGCCAGAGGGGACTCTGCTGCTGGGATAGACGTTTAATTACTGTATATGTCTATTCCCCACCAGTGGGGTCTCCAGGCAGTTTTGCACTTCTTGGAAAGCAAGCATCCCACTTTGGGAGCGCATAATGAGTTCATCATTAAACTACTTGGATTCATGTTGCAAAATAACTGTTTCCAGTTATTTTGCAACATGAATCCAAGTAGTTCAATGAATCATGAATCCAAGTAGTGTCATATGAACAGGTACGGGGGACCTCCATGGGAGCCCCTTGGGCGCCTGCATACGCCTGCTTGCACTTGGGTCTGTGGGAGGAGCAGGAGGTATATTATTCGCCTATGTACCTGACCCACGTACTCATGTGGATCAGGTACATAGACGATGTGCTGGTGTTGTGGAGGGGTTCCCCCGAGGAAGTGGAACTATTTTTGGCAGATCTCAATCAAAATGATCGGAATATCCGGCTAACCCACTTGGTGGACCCCTCATCTCTCCCCTTCTTGGACCTGACCATCACTTTGAAGGAGGGGCCGATTCACACTCAGACATATTGCAAACCCACACCTGCCAACACCCTGCTACAGGCCAACAGTTGTCACCCTCGATCACTCACCACGGGTATTCCCATGGGGCAATTTTTGAGATCCTCAGCATCCTCAGATGCTCAATTTTGGCGGGAGGCTAAAGAAATGCATATACGCTTTCATGAGAGGGGCTACTCCCATCGTGTTCTCAGAAGGGCCAGGCGTAGAGCCATAGGGTGTGACCACCGTGGTTTGCTGAATGGATCCTTGTGACGAACGCGGGTATCAAATCGCTGCCCTCCTCACCGACTGAGGACCCCCCTGATCTAATACCGCACTTGTCACGAACGCAACAATGCCACTCTCAGCTGCTTTCAGCACAAAGATTTCCCAGTTTGCAGGACCACCGTCTAAGTGTCAGCCACCTGAAAACGATTGTTACCGGGCTAATTCAATCAATTAGCCCTTTCACTGCCACCACTTCTGGATACCGGCCAGAAGACCTGTATGTTAGCAATACCAGTATTTTAGAACAATGCCTGTAACAAACACTGTCATCGCAGACAGATAAAGTCAGTATTTTAAAAACCGTAGCGCTCTTCAAAGGAACAGATTCATAATAGTTGCATTAGGAGCTTTAGGGACAAAATGAACACTTTTCAAAATAAGGTTTAATAATGAAAAGGTCAAGTTTTAGGTGCAGTAAAATATTTACAGAAAAATAAAAGAAGGTTGCAAGATTGAGACAAAATTTACAGCAAAGGAACTGAATGAAAAAACACCTGCATTTGAAATGTCTGTGCCTAATCAGTGTTTCTAAGATGATTTCCTGGTTCTTTGATGTTGTTTCATTGATGGTAAGATGAGAACTCCCCATTGATCTTGGTAGTCCTTTTTTCTCTGAATCACCAGGGGGTGGAGCCATACCCCTCTGGCCAGTCGTATGAGCGGGCATGTTCTTAGACAATGTCCAGGGCAGGCCATTACGAGACATGCTGCATAATCATGCATGGATTATGAAAATCATAACTTGTGATTGGACCGCCCGGCACATGTTCCAGTAAGAAATTCCATTTCAGCTTGCATAAAACTTTCAAATGACTGCAAACATGAGAGTTCTGAGACCTTCTAGGACCCTGGGGAGGGAATAGACTAGTTCTATCCCTCCTTGGGTAACAAGGGCTGAATGTTTATTCTTGAATTATCCGGGCTGAAATTCTACATTCAAATATGTGTGTTTTATCACTATAATTCTGGAAATTATGGGTTGATGTAGCTTTTATGTAAGTTTTAAGGCAGAGAGAGAGAGAGAACTTCTAGGACCCTGCGGAGGAAATAAACTAGTTCTATCCCTCCTTGGGTAACAAGGGGTGAATGTTTATATTGAATTATATATATATATATATATATATATATAAATATATTTGAATTATCCGGGCCGAAATTCTACATTCAAATATGTGTGTTTTATCACTATGGCATATTCCTACTGGAAATTATGGGTTTATGTAGCTTTTATGTAAGAGAGGGGGTGTAAAGGAAAAGCTTGTTCAAACTGCCATGTTGGAAGGAGAGAAACAAAACTTAGCAGCAATTTATTTAACCACTTACCAACCGGAAGGTTTTCCAGCTTTAGGACCAGAGCACTTTTTGCGATTCGGCGCTGCGTCGCTTTAACTGACAATTGCGCGGTCGTGCGACGTTGTACCCAAACAAATTTGCGTCCTTTTTTCCCCCACAAATAGAGCTTTCTTTTGGTGGTATTTGATCGCCTCTGCGTCATTTCTGATCGCCGCTATAAACAAAAGAAGAGCGACCATTTTGCAAAAAAAAAACAAATTTCTTACTTTTTGCTAAAATTCAAATCCAAAAAAAATATAAAGAAACATTTTTTTCACCGTTTTTGGCCGATTTATATAATTCCTCATATTTGTGATAAAAAAAACGCATTCGGCGTTTGATTGGTTTGCGCAAAAGTGGCCGTGTTTACAGATGATGAGAATTAATTTGGGGGGTTTTTATTTATTTTTTTACTAGTAATGGCAGCGATCTGCGATTTTTAGCGGTACTGCGATATTGCAGCGGACATGTCGGACATTTTTGACACTTTTTTGGGACCAATGACATTTATTCAGCGATCAGAAATTTAAATGTCCACTGATTACTGTATAAATGTCATTGGCAGTGAAGGGGTCAACCTGGGGGGAGAGCTAGCGGTTAACTGTGTTCCCTGGGTGTGCTCTAACTGTGGGGGGGGTTGGGCTAACATGGGCATGAGAGATCTAACTGATCCCAGTGACAGGGATCAGTTGATCACTCATGCCCCTACTAACAGAGCGGGGGACCGTCGTGTTTACATCGGCGGTTCCCCTTTCTCTCCCTGTGGCCTCAGGAGTGTGGCGGGCGTGCCCCCTAGTGGCTGTTCACAGATCGCCGTGTTTTTACGGAGATTCGCGCTCAGCATCCCGACTGCCGCCGTGAAAACACGGCACGCGGTCCGGAAGTGGTTAAGTAGCTCCCCTTCCAATATGGAGTCAGTCCTGCTTCGGGCCTGGTATCATTACTTTGCGTAGGTCTCACGCGTGATACCATCACACCTCCCCCTGAGGTGGTTGCATGGGAGGGGAATGCGATTCCCGTCCTGACGCAATCCACTCCTATGGGCTCAGCTTGGCGGGACAGACCATCAGCATTCCCATGGGCGCTGCCTTTCTTGTGCTGGATGGTGAAATCATATTGCTGAAGGATTAAGCTCCAACGAAGTAGCTTGCCATTCTCCCCAGAAACACGATTTAGCCAGCTCAAGGGATTGTGATTGGTGATCACCGTGAAGTGCCTCCCATAGAAGTACGTCTGCAGCTTCTGGAGAGCCCACATGATCGCGAGACATTCCTTTTCGATCGTGGCTTAGGCTACTTCCCTGGGAAGTAGTTTCTGGCTCAGGTAGAGGATGGGGTGTTCCTCTCCGGTGTCATCCACTTGTCTCAGGACTGCACCCAACCCATAGGCAGAGGCATCGGTCTGCACTAAGAAACGGCAGGTGAAGTCCGGAGCCTGTAGCACAGGGGCACTGACCAGCGCCTCCTTCAGGGCCTGAAATGCCCTCTCACATTCTGGTGTCCAGGACACCACTTTGGGCAGTTTCTTCTTGATTAGGTCAGTCAAAGGTTTTGCCAGGCTACTATAGTTACTTACAAATTTCCTATAGTAGCCAGCTGTCCCCAAGAATGACATAACCTTTTTCTTGGTTTGAGGGGTTGGCCAGGCCAGTATGGCCTCCACCTTCCCTGTCTCAGGTCTTAGAGTGCCTCCTCCTACCTAGTGTCCCAGGTACTGGACATCAGTCATGCCGATCTGACACTTGCTGGGCTTGACAGTCAGATTGGCAGCTGTAAGTTGGTCCAGGACCCATGACAGGTGCACCATGTGTTCCTCCCAGGTAGGGCTGAACACCGCAATGTCGTCCAGGTAAGCCATGGCAAAGGTTTCCATCCCCTCCAGTAAGTCATTCATGGACCTCTGGAAGGTGGCTGGGGCATTCTACATCCCAAACGGCATGACGGTAAATTCGAACAGGCCGAATGGGGTGATGAAGGCCGACTTTTCCCGAGCTTCAGGGGCCAGAGGAATTTGCCAGTACCCTCTGCTCAGATCGATGATCGTGATATAGTGGGCCGCCGCCAGCCTATCCAACAACTCATCGATCCGAGGCATGCAGTAGGCGTCTGCAGTGGTGATCACATTCAGCTTTCGGTAGCCCGCACAGAACCTGGTCATCTGACCAAGCACTGTGGGACCTCCGAATTACCCCCAGCTGCAGAATCTCCTCCACCTCCCTCTTCATGTCAGCCAGCACCTCCAGGGAGACTGTCACCTACCTGGTGGTGAAGTCTGGCTTTCGCAGTGGGCAACCTCCCTTACGATCCTTATTTCTGAACCCCTGGTAGTGTAGACAGGGAGCTCGGGAGTGCAGGATGGCACGAAGGTCGGACTGGGTCACTGGTTCTGGTAGGAGTCGTGCACAAGAAGCGTGGTCGTACAGGCCGGGTCATAAGCTGGCTGGCAAGGCGGTACAGAAGGAGCAGCCAGATGGGTGATCGGGTCCAGGCAGGGTCGTTAACAGGCAGGCGGCAGAAGTACAGCAGGGCTAGGCAGAAGGGTGGTCGTAGACAATACAAGGGTCAGTGCAGGCAGAGATCAACGAAGTCAGGCAGGCCGGGTCACAGGAACAGATAATCAGGATACAGGAAGCTCAGAAATGCACACTAAACGCTGTAGATCAGACAGCACCTGCTACAGGGTGCACACTGTTTAAATAGAGCCACCCGGGAGGAGTCCAAGATGGCGGCGTGAGTTTTGTCCCTCGGCACTCGGAAAGTATGCCGCACCAGAGGGTACTGTCTAGACGGATGCCGATCTGCTGGCGGTGAAGGTGTCTGGCCTCCCTTCCCCTCCCCGCACGGACCGAGCCCGCAGGAAGACGCCATATCCATCCCGTCCTGAGCACCAGACGACTCGCTAGGAGAAGCGAGGGGAGCTGGAGGAGACAGGTGGAGAGAGCTCAGGGTGGGGCTACACAGCTCCAGAGCGCCACGGCTCCATGGCTCCAAGGTAGAAGGAAGGGACGTGAAGAGCGGGCAGTCGACGCGCATCATGAGAAGATCAGCTAGAGGTCCCAAGAGAGCACCGGAGACAGCAGGAACACAGGGGTGCGGGCGCAAGGGATCCTGTGGCGGTAAGGAGCATAAAACACATACAAGAACTATGTGAAGGCGGGTGGCTGCTGGATGCGGTAAGTGAGGGGAGGGATAGGAGAAGCGACCCCGTATGGTGTAAATGTATCTTCGACCTCTCAGGTAGATTTAAGTTTGAGAAGAGGAGACTAGTAAAAAGTCTACAATAAACCACATAAAAAAGCCCCCCCCCCAGAGGGAGAGATTTGGGAGGCAGGACTAGTCTTGAATAGGTGGTACTCCGAGCTCTATGCTCCTCAGTTGAACATATAAGCACTGGGAATACTTTGAAAGTCATATTGCCTTGTTATTTGTGTATATCTCTGCAAATCTGTATATCTATGCAAATCTGCTGGAGTGGAGAAAAGTGACACACTGGGCTCTATACTCTGCTTCAAATGTATATACAAGCAATGGGAATACGCTGAGAGACACATTGTTTTGCTATTGTTGCATATTTTGGATGCCTTCTTTTTTTTTTCTCTCCTTCTCCTTTATCCGGAATCCCCTAGGACAGGGGAAGAAGAAAAAGGAGGGGGAAGGGGAGGAAAGGGAATCTAACAGTAAAATTTGTGACGACTGTCCGGCGCAGTACCAGGGGTGTCTGGAGTGTGACAGCTGGGGGGAGGAGTGTTGAGGAGGACCCCACAGAGACTCCTCAGGGAGTGTGGGGATAGATAGTCGTGAGAGGTTCCGGCGGGGACAGGGCGTGGTACTTAAAAAAATACCACAACCCCGATCGTGAGTGAAATCCTCCCAAGGGGGGAGGTGAGAAGCAGTGGAACGGGTAATATTATTCTAAAGGAAGGTTGATAGGTGTGAGGGACTCCTCAGAGACACCCCAGGAGGAGTTGTGAGGAGGGGGGTCGACAGTGTGAGGTCTGTGGGGACCATGACGCGGCCTGTCAGCAGTGTTTAAAATGACAATCTAAGGGAAAGGAGGGGAAGGGGGAGGAAAAAGAAGAAGGGG
>BLSH010367572.1:441186-451727 GCA_018402905.1 Glandirana rugosa | reverse complement strand
TGCCTGGGGCGACAGGTAGTCCACCTGTGTCCCCGTGTAGGGGGGTAATGTTTTCAACCGGATAGCGCAGAGACAATCTTCTTCTGACACGACTCCTGAACAAAATGAAGACGGCGAGCGGACAATTGCTGTGACGGACCTGGACTGGTGGGAAGACGGATCGGGATGACATGAAGACGGCGGACGGACAATTACTGGGACGGACCTGGGCTGGTGGGGAGACGGACGAGGAAGACATGTCGGAACGGTCGGTCGAATGCTGAGCCGGACATGCTGGTGCGCAGAACACGTGCTCGCATGGATGCCTGAGGATGGTATTGGTCACTGGGTTGGGTCACTGGTTATGGTAGGAGTCCGTAGGTACGCTCGTGCACAAGACGCGTGGTCGTACAGGCCGAGTCGTAAGCTGGCTGGCAAGGCTGTACAGAAGGAGCAGGCAGAGGGGTGGTCGGGTCCAGGCAGGGTCATTAACAGGCAGGCGGCAGAAGTACAGTAGGGCTAGGCAGAAGGGTGGTCAGGTCCAGGCAGTGTCGTTAACAGGCGAGCGGCAGAAGTAAAACAAGTCCTCAGCACAGTCTTCTTCTAACAGAGACGCGATAGGCCAACTTTTGTAATGGGGGGATGTGCCCCTGTGTCCACCTGATGGACAGCGGGGTCCGTTCACCCCGGTTTCCCCGTAAACTGGCTCCCATGGACTGTCAGCATGCCCTTCAGCCCAGGTACATGTGCGGGGGTAAGGTTGGGGTTTATCAGGAGGTTGGAGCTGACCTGCCTGGTGTCAGCTAACAAGTCTAGGAGTGGGTCAGCCTCTTCAGGCTCAGGCCTGCTGCAGACCGGCATGGCATAGGCCGTGCGCTCATGATGGGCTTTAATCATGTTCACATGGAAGGCCTTCTGCCGTCTACTCCCTTCTCCCAACCAGACTAGGTAAGTAACCTCATTCAGACGCTGGGTAATGGGGTACGGGCCTTCCCATGCAGCCTGGAGTTTGTTCTCCCGCAAGGGGAGCAGAACATACACCAGCTGCCCAACGTTGTATGCCCGCTCCCTAGCATCACGGTCATACCAACGCTTCTGTCTGGTCTGATTCATGTTTTCCCGCACAATCCCCACCAACGTCTCCATTTTATCCTGGAATCTCAGGACATAATCCACCACAGAGACTTTTGGGTCCAGGGGTCCTCTAACCCTTCGTCCGTACAACAGCTCAAATGGCGAGAAGCCTGTGGACTCCTGGGGCACCTCTCGGTAAGCGAACAGCAGATGAGGCAGTTACCTTTCCCAGTCCTTACCCTGGGACTCCACAAAGGTGTGCAGCATTTGTTTCAGGGTACCATTGAAATACTCGCACAAACCATTCGCTTGTGGATGGTAAGGACTGGCCATGATATGCGTCATCTGTATTTTCTGACAGAGAGTGTGCATCAAGTCAGACACAAGCTGAGGGCCTTGATCACTAATGAGCTCGACCGGGAATCCCACTCTTGTGAAGATTCCCAGCAGAGCATCAGCGACCTTGTCTGCACGGAGGGAGGAGAGAGCCACCTCCTCTGGGTAACGTGTGGCATAGTCAACAACTGTCAGGATAAAACATTTGCCTGAACTGCTGGGGATAGCTAGGGGTCCAACAATATCCACTGCTACCCTCTTAAAAGGTTCATAAATCACAGGCAAAGGTTTTAATGGAACCCTGTGTACATCTCCGACCTTGCCAACTTGCTGGCAGGTATCACAGGACCGACAGTAGTCAGCTATGTCTGTCAGCATGGTGGGCCAATAAAAGTTATGTATTAATCGCCCCCGGGTCTTAGTGATCCCCAAGTGACCTGCTAGGGGGATCTCGTGGGCCACTTTTAGGAGCTGTCCCTTGAATTGGCTGGGGACCACCAGCTGCCTGCTTCCAAAGTCAGCTGTGTTTTCCCTTTGCAGACAAACTCTCCCTGTACAGCTTTCCTTTGTCCCAGTTAACCCTTTGTCACTCACTGCAGGGGGGCTGTCAGCTAAACTCCTGAGTTGTGCCAGCGTTGGGTCTATCTGCAGAGCTGCTTTGAAGGCTGAACCACAAGTCCCAGCCAGCAGTCCTGTGGCAAACAAGGACAGATGCTGAGGCCCAACAGAGGTAGAGCCCACTGGGTCAGAACATGGAGAGGGCCCAGAGACCTCCTCCTGTTGTTGTTCGGCAACCCTAGCCTGTACCTCTGCAGCCCTTGCAACACTGCGAGTAACCACCAGTATGGGTAATACATTGTCATCATTATCAACATTACATTCAACAGGTATACGTGTGACATCATTCACACATACATCATTTACATTTACATTCAACTGTGTCTCTTCTCCTTTCTCTGAAGAAGAACCTTGCATTTCCACTTCCCCCTCCCCTCCCCTCCCCTCCCCAGGTTGCCCAGATATCATACCCACATCTGCACACAGTACCTTAGGGAGTCCAGAGGTTTCCGAGGGGGTGTCCTCAGCAGGGGCATAGTAGGAGACAAGGGTCTCCAAGTCAGCACCCAGCAACACAGCAGTGGGAATCTCCTCAGAAACTCCCACCTCTCTCATCCCACTCCCAGCACCCCAATCAATGTACACATAGGCCCGGGGTATGCGGGAGCGGGTTCCCCCAACTCTGGTGAGGGTGAGGAACTTCTCGGGGATGATGTCCGTTTCTTCTATCACCTCCGGTCTGACCAAGGTGACTTCAGCGCCGTTGCCCCGGAGATCCTTTACAGTCCGGAGACCCACGATGACTGGCTGCAAGTTGGCATTGGGTCATTGAGGTCTCCCACTGATGAACAGCACGGCGGAAGGGTTGCTGGTCAGGTGGCCAGATGATGTCATCTTCTGCTCAGGGCATTGTGTTCGCAGATGGCCAGGCTTGCCACAGGTGTAACACCTGCGGTTATCAGTCAGGGCGGATTTGATGCCAGGGACTGCAGTTTCAGACTGCTGAGAGGCTTAGTTCGCCTGCAGAGGAGGGGTCGCCGCGTGCGATTTTCCCCCTTTCCAGCCATTCGGTGGAGCTTTGCGATGGTCCGATACCCGAGTACTGACGAAGGTATCGGCCAGGTCTGCTGCGGCTTTAGCAGAACCGGGCTTCCACTCTAGCACAAACTGTCTGACGTCTGGAGGACAGATGTGCAGGAGCTGATCTTCAATCATGAGATCTTCCAGGGCCTCAAAATAAGTTGCTTTCAGGCCCCTAGTCCACTGTTGGAATGTGATATGTAAATGGCTTACCACATCAATATAAGAGTCCCCAGGCCCTTTTTGCAGGGACCTAAACCGTTTTCGGTGTACTTCAGGGGTTAATCGATACTTCTGAATGATTGCTACCTTTATGGCTTCATAATCTTCCTCCTGCTCCTCTGGCAGGTCCACATACGTGTCCAGGGCCTTGCCTCGTAGCCCCGGTGTCAGGTACCAAGCCCATTGTGCTCGGGGCAAATGGTACTGACGGCAAGTTTTTTTTAAACGACAGTAGATACACGTCAATGTCACTATCCTTTTCCATGACTGGAAATTTAGCAGCTGGGCTTGCAGGCTGAGAGGTGTCCCTGTGCTCTAGGGATCCGAGGTTCTGACCCTGTTGGTGCCGCTGTTGGAGCCTCAACATCTCCAATTGGTGCCGACGATCAGGCTCCTTCTGCGCAGCCCGGCGTTCCTCTCTCTCAGCCTGGCATTCCAGAAACTTCAGGTAAATCACAGGATCCATTTCACTGATGCGCTGGAGTGTCTCCTGCATTTGAGAGTGTCTGCTGTTTGCAGGCAATCTGGGGCTAGCCTGCTCCTGCTGCGGCCCAGAAGGGACAATCAGTAGTATTCCCGTTTCAGTCCCTCTTTGCTCATCCTGTGAGGTTGTTGAGTCTGAACCACTTGGCTCTGGAGTATCGGGAACCCCTTCAGCTTCACGTTCCCCCGAGTTCAGGTCTGCTCGGATATCATACTCCTGTAGAGCCTTTATCATGTCTTTTAAAGTTTTGTTACTGATGTCAAGGCCTCTTGTTGTACACTCAGTAGTCAGTTCATCTTTGTTCATCTTCTTATACACTGATGGCCCAGACATTTTGCAAACAGAAAACAGCGAACAGAAAGCAGAGATAGAAAGGAGCTGTAGTAGGAAGGAGTTGTTGCTGTATGTCTCTTTAACAACAAAAAAAAATATGCACCAGCTTGTCTCTAAGGACTGTTTCCAAAAAGGTTACAATCCTTCAGTGCAGAGCTAATTCCTAACAATGCACCGAATGCTCTTAAGGCAAAACTATCCCATCGCTGCCACCAGTATGTGACGAACGCGGGTATCAGACTGCTGCCCTCCTCACCGACCAGCAACCGAGGACCCCCCTGATCTAATACCGCACTTGTCATGAACGTAACAATGCCACTCTCAGCTGCTTTCAGCACAAAGATTACCCAGTTTGCGGGACCACCGTCTAAGTGTCAGCCACCTGAGAGCGATTGTTACCGAGCTAATTCAACCAATTAACCCTTTCACTGCCACCACTTCTGGATACCGGCCAGAAGACCCATATGTTAGCAATACCAGTATTTTAGAACAACGCCTGTAACACACACTGTCACCGCAGACAGATAAAGTCAGATGCGTTATTTTAAAAACAGTAGCGCTCTTCAAAGGAACAGATTCGTAATAGTTGCATTAAGAGCTTTAGGGACAAAATTAACACTTTTCAAAATAAGGTTTAATAATGAAAAGGTCAAGTTTTAGGTGCAGTAAAATATTTACAGAAAAATAAAAGAAGGTTGCAAGATTGAGACAAAATTTACAGCAAAGGAACAGAATGAAAAAATACCTGCATTTGAAATGTCCGTGCCTAATCAGTGTTTCTAAGATGATTCCTGGTTCTCTGATGTTGTTTCATTGATGGTAAGATGAGAACTCCCCATTGATCTTGGTAGTCCTTTTTTCTCTGAATCACCAGGGGTGGAGCCATACCCCTCTGGCCATTCGTATGAGAGGGCGTGTTCTTAGACAATGTCCAGGACGGGCGATTACGAGACATGCTGCATAATCATGCATGGATTATGAAAATCATAATTTGTGATTGGACTGCTTGGCACATGTGCCAGTAAGAAATTTAATTTCAGCTTGCATAAAGCTTTCAAATGACTCCAAACATGAGAGTTCTGAGACCTTCTAGGACCCTGGGGAGGGAATAGACTAGTTCTATCCCTCCTTGGGTAACAAGGGCTGAATGTTTATTCTTGAATTATCCGGGCTGAAATTCTACATTCAAATATGTGTGTTTTATCACTATAATTCTGGAAATTATGGGTTGATGTAGCTTTTATGTAAGTTTTAAGGCAGAGAGAGAGAGAGAGTCCTCCCTAGGTTAGACCTGCCAGGGTAATTTATGGGCAAACATCAGTTTGTTGTATGTTTGTTCAAGATAAGCGAACAGGGCCTCTTCCTGACCAGTCATAAACCATAATCAGAGGACCCTTTGAAGTTGAGCTGGCCAGAGAGAGAGGGGGTATAAAGGAAAAGCTTGTTCAAACTGCCATGTTGGAAGGAGAGAAACAAAACTTAGCAGCCATTTATTTAAGTAGCTCCCCTTCCAATATGGAGTCAGTCCTGCTT
This sequence comes from Glandirana rugosa, assembly GCA_018402905.1. NCBI lineage: Eukaryota > Metazoa > Chordata > Amphibia > Anura > Ranidae > Glandirana > Glandirana rugosa. The sequence goes on along the minus strand of BLSH010367572.1, from coordinate 446,128 downwards.
CGGGCCTGGTATCATTACTTTGCGTGGGTCTCACACGTGATACCATCACAATCCTCTTTTGCCCCTGTTACGGGGATACATACGAGACCTATCAACGCCCCTGTACGGATAATCACAAAATTTGGGGCCCAGTGGAACCAGGTTAGGGCCATACTGAACAAACACTGGCATCTACTAACTAAAACCCCCTTAATGAGCCAGATAGTTGGCCCCATCCACTAATAGTGGCCAAAAGGGCCCAAAACCTGACACCTTGGTTCACTCAGAGTATAGAAAAACTCCCACTCCCAACTGGCTTATGGAACGCCCCATGAGACCTGGTATGTTTCCCTGTGGTAGGTGCAATATATGTCAGTTTGTTCACAGGACCGATACCTTTTATAATATTGATGGTTCCAAATCTTTTAAAATCAATACATTTATCAACTGCTCTACCACCAGGGTCATTTATCAGATCTCATGTCCTTGTGGAAAGGCGTATGTGGGGTAAACCAAGCGCCCTCTTAAGATTAGAATTGGTGAACATTTGGCCAGCATTAGGGGAAAGAAGGATGAGGATGCACCTATTGCATCCCACTTAAAGCAAGTTCATGGGGGTAGAACTGAGGGCTTTAGGGTAAAAGGCATTTACGCCCTCGACCTCCCCCTACGTAGGGGTGACTTCGACACCATCTTGCTCCAAAAAGAGAAGAGGTTTATTTTCCTCCTTGACACGATGGTTCTGAAGGGTCTCAACACAGAATATAACTTTTCAGTGTTTTTGCAGGCATAAGTCAGTCCCCATGAAACTGTCAACTGTCCCTTACGAACCTGGGAGATAATTATTTCGAGTAATTTTGTTTAGATCTCTTTCATTATGGATTAACAGATCTGCTCGGACCAACAAGGTGTATTAAGTAGTCCCGGGACAGTCCTGTAGGTGCCAAGACTTTTGCAACACTTTATGTTAGGTATATCAATGTTTCAATGGGATTTCCTCCTTTTGAGTTGCTCAATTGATCTTGGCCATATGACTCTCCGTTCTTTGGGGTATATTTTACAGTATATTGTACAATTGTACATCTAGTCTGTGAAATAGTTATGGTTCCACAATGCTGCAATTGCTCAAGTTCTGTTTAGTATCCGATATATTGAGTATAGGGCCATTGGTGTGATCTATCATGTGCAATGTCCTTTTTCAGCGTGACTGATGACATGTATGGTGGATGATGAGTGATAGGGACACCTGGTGGTGAATTGTGGTAGTGTACCATTTAATCCCCGGTGGGTATTTAACTCCCCCTCTCTCAGTCCATCCTCAATTTGAGGAAGACTGCGATTGGCGGATGAAATGCGTCAGTGGTTTCGTCATCACGCCCCTCAGGGACACTTCAGCCGCCTACCCGATGACCACCCCCATGTGACCATGGACCTGGCTCTCACGTGACTCCGGCAGCCCCTCCCCCCGCCTCGGACCGAACGGAGCGGTCCCTCCGTACGGACATCCATACGGACACCCGAACAGATACCCTCTCTCAGCCTTGGACGTGTTGAACCATAGACGGTCACCGCACCCACACCTGGACTACATGTAGTGGCGCCTCCGCATGGTCCCCCTCGGTAGCCTCTGGCTGCAACACAGATCTATCAGAGACTGTTCCACCAGTCTGGAGGACATTATCTTTGGTGAAGATGGGTGAGACCTATCTGATTTCTGTCTGCTCTACTTACTCTGTCATTTGGGTATCTGTTTTTTGGTACCGCACGGCTGGGTTGAATTTAGCACTACCGGCCATTATCCATGTGACACTTAACCGGCAACTTCATGTGGGGTTCTTGGGTGCTACCAATGAACATAGACCAAGTGTGCTTTAGTCACCCAAGTTCACCTTTTGTCACTCATTGGAGCCAGAGACTGTGAGTCCTCACCGTGGGTTAATTTGTCCTGCATTCCTTTCACTGACCCTTGGTGGTATCCATCACCCATAACTCTGCTTTTGCAGCCTATTTGTTTAATCCTTGGTCTGTTGGTGACGATGCGGGTTGAGTGTGGTTATGCATGGGTGTATGCAGCCGGCTGACTGTGTCCTTTCTAATTATTGACAACGTTGTCATTTTTTAACTGAGTATCTTTGGTGATGGCCTTTTTGTACTTTGATATTGGCATTTTAATATATTTCAATTTTAATAGCTTTAATAATTTGTGCTTCTCTCACCTTTTTGTTTTTTGATATACGTTGCCTGAGGGACCTCATCCCCAATTAGGATGATAAAAAAGACAAGTATAAGGCGCAAATTTCTATGGTATATACGGTCCTACCCGGAGAGGAAAAAAACCCCTAGAAAAGAGGCGGGGGGGGGGGGAGAAAAACAAGGGGAGGGGTGAAGTGCTGGAGGTAAAGGACTACCTACAACCATAACATGACATTATTATAAAAAATCAATAATATACACAGAAACTGATCATGAGTCCTTATACAGGTCCAGTAGGTCAATGATGAAACAAGGAGTCACTAATTGTGGCACTGATGGTCTGACAGCAGGCACTGTGGGCAGCCTTCGGTGATGGACCGGATCCCAAAGTCCACCAGAAACTGAAACAAACAAAGCAAGGAGAGGCGCCTCTAAGTGCAATAAGCAGACACAAGGTTTATTTAAAAGGGTTAAAAACACTTACATGGTGAATGACGCCATCATCCCGCGATTAACTGGAGCTGCGTTCTCAACCTCATTTCCACACTGCCCAACAGCCGGCTTTCATCCACCATACAGCCGTGTGGGACACAGGACTACACAGCAGCACACCATCTGCATTCATCGTGGGTCTATGACTGATGTCCCTTCTCTTGTTGGATTACAGTTGTGCTGTTTTTCACCATTCACCATGTGAGTGTTTTTAACCCTTTTAAATAAACCTTGTGTCTGCGTATTGCACTTAGAGGCACCTCTCCTTGCTTTGTTTGCCAATTAGGATGATAGGCATATGGTGTATATGGATATGTTATCCCCACCTTATAATTTTACGTACTTACATAAGTGACTTCTACGGGGGGCTGTTTTAATCAAATTTTGGTTTATTGACAATGTTTCCACCTTGAACTTCTCCTTTGCTGAAAATTGTCTCAGGTGTGCAAGGTCTAAAAACCGGCCTCCACAAGTTGTTCCTCTTCATGACCATAAGAGAGGCAAGCACCTGCCCTGAAATCTCTCACATTCAATGACTGGCACAGCAACACTTTGCGACACCAGTGACTTACGTAAAGCATGAGTTTATGCTTTCTTTACCTCCACATGAGTCAAAATACATGGAAATGACTCAGAAGATGGAGGACTTCTGATGAACCATGCATATCCCAAAAAGACCACTTTGAAGTCCCAATAGTCTGAGGCCAAACTCAGCAGCTTCTAGGATCCTTGAGTTCAAGCTTTTAACATACTTCTAAGGGGATATTTGGTCTTCTCACCAGCTTTTCCTAAAATCCTGACCTGGACTGTAAAAAAAATGCACGCTCTGAACTTTGTTCTCTAGACTGTCCCCTTCTGGCCTAGCCAGTGCTGGTCCTGAGGTAGGACCTCAACTTGCCAACTGTGGCCCAGGTTATGGTGCTATCCAGCTTGCCAAAAGATGATGCTCCCTAAAAAGGAATGCTACACGCCTATTAGAGGCGGGATCAGCAAGCCCAGGCCCCAGCCATAGCACTCACTTTTCCGTAATGAATGAGAGCATAACCCATGCCACTATGCGGCTGATGTCATTTGGAGCCTTATCATGGAAACTGACACTAACTCCAGCTTCTGAACTACAGAGTTTCTGAAAGCGCTCCTGAATACTGCGTCCACATTCTTCATCCTTTTCGATATGGCCACAAAAGCCGAGGCCAACTTTTGGGCTATTCACTGCATCTTCCAAGGAAGACATGCTTGCTCGCCTCATCAATTTAGAGAGGCAGCCTTTAAATGCTTCACATCCTTATCTCTGAATGGATAGAGCTTGGCCATTTTGCTCAGAAGGGAGGGATGCCTCACAACCTTGCTCCACTTATCCAAAATGATGTCCCCTAGTTCTGCTAAGAATAAGAATTTAGAACACTCGCTCTACGGCTACGTTTCCAGTATTGAGCCCCCCAAGTCGCGCAATTCAGAGAGCGACCTCCATCCAACTCAGAGTGCAGCCTCAATCCAACCTTACAGTCTCTGGATCAAAGTTGCATCTAAAGTCACATCACAGTAGCACAGGAACCCCCTCAAAGTAGCTGCGATTCTAAGTTGCATAGATTGCAACAGGTGCCATTGAAATCAATGAGCTCTGACCTGCCATGTGACCAAAGTCCCATGACAAGACGCCCTAGTGGAAATGGAGTCAAACGGTGCTCACAGAACTTCCTCTTACTTTGCAGGAGACTTTACCTTGGTTGGGACGGTTCCAGTTCTACCTGTTCATCCTAGTGGGAGAACATGCCGCAATGGCTGTTGGACTTCGTGTTGTCGTGCTTATGAGGAAACTTTTTCCCGCACGGTATTTTTGTATTAAGTTCTTTTTTTATACGAGAGTACCTTTAAGACACAGGATCAACCAATATGAACACAGACTAAAAAATAACGATATTTATTAGTCAGACATGTATTCATACAAACATAGTTATATAAAGGTGGACACAAACAATACTACATAAAATTTTAGATAGCTGAAATACCCGCTAATGGGGAATATTAATACTCTTTAACTGCTTCACAACCGGCCCATAGCCAATTGATGGCGGCAGGGCGGTTGCTTAACTCTGGGAGGACGTACATTGACGTCCTCCCAGAATCCCCTGGGCGCGCACATGGGAACATCCGTGACCGTCGGGTCCAGGGGACCCGACCGATCACGGATCGCGGTGAATGGCCGCTGTGAGCGGTCACATGTAAACAAGCCGGCGCTTCCGCCGGCTTTTCTCTCTCCTCTCTGCACCGATCGTAA
>BLSH010367572.1:408561-420420 GCA_018402905.1 Glandirana rugosa | reverse complement strand
TTTTTTTTTTTTTTTTTTTTTTTTTTTTTTATTGCATAAGAGACCTGCTATGTCTTTTCTGTAATTAAGAATATCTGCTTGTTGGGTGCCCCTCCTTGACAACCTGTCAAAACAGCCTCTGATTCTGAGCATGCCACCATCTGTATATTGCCTGGGTTTACAATAGTAAATCCTCAGGGGTTTGACTGGCAGGCCAATTGTCCACTAAACATCTGATCTCATGTCACTCATTTACAGGCAGAGGTATGGCCTAAGTGATAGCCTTTGTAACGCTTTAGCGGTTCTTGGAGGTGGCCCCATCTACCAGTCTTTGGTGCAGAATCCTTTTATGTGGCTCTTGTGATCACTCTCCACGCATTATGGAACAGCCTTTTGATCATATCCAGCTTATATAAGGCAGTGTCCCCATACACTCTACCCCCACCACCACTCAAACACTAGATGAAGTGCAAAAAAAAAAAGCCTGGGGGAGGAGATGGCTAAATATTGCACCTTACCTGATCTCTGTAGTGCAAGGTGTGATGACAACCTCTTCCTTCCTCCAAGATGCCAGGGAATGCGGAGTGGCCCAAACGTCACAATGGCGTGACCCTGCAGTGTGCTGCTGTCTCCTTGTGCAATTTGAGTTATTCAGCCTTTCCAGGCATCTTGGCACAGGAGGGTGACTTCGCCTCCAGTGCTACAGAAGGTGAGAATATATTGCCCTACCCCCACTTCATGCAGTGTGTGGGTGGGGGGGGGCTTTTAAATAACAAACCCTGCCTGAAGTGCTTTAGCATCCAAGCAGATGTGTAGGTATCAGAAGTTGTAGATCTTGCACATTAATCATGTTTCTCTAAACAAAGGCATATTATCTGGGTATTGAAGTCCACAGAAAAAAAGGGGTGCTTTGTTCTGTTTTGGCAGGGAAAGCTAATGCTGGATTTCTGTGTTAGTCAAAGCCCCTTTAAAGTAGCACAGAATGGGGCAATTCATACTGGGCATACTGAGAAGAATGCAAGACTGCCTGACTTTAAACACTGTATTGTAGTGTCTGTGGATGCATACCAGCATTTGAGACTTGTCTAATCCAAAAGAAAAACTAGAAGTGCCCTCATATACTTATTACAGACTCCATCTCCCACTTATTCTTTTTGGCCCATAACTGATGGGCTGCCTTATTGGCCAGTATGATTTTGCCAGAAGCAGTAAAGTCGTAGGCAATTGTTGGCATGATCGGTAAATGCTAAAGCTTTGCCTGTTCAACAGCTTCGCTCTGGGCTTTACAGGGGTTGTAAACCCTTGAGGGTTTTCACCTTAATGCATTCTATGCATTTAAAGTGGATGTAAACCATAAAAAAACAAACTAACAATTCTGCCTAGTAGAGTATAAGATGTCATGTCATCTGTGCCCCTTCTTGCCACGAAGAGTTAATCCAGCTCTGAGCAATGCTGTTATCTTTTCAGTAGGAAAAAACAAACACATGCAGAAATATGTGACTGTTCCTTCCCCTATGTTGTGACTGACAGCTAATTTCCTTATCTCATGTAAGAGCATACAGAGCTTTACATCACTCCTTTCTTCTCCAGCTCTCCCAGGATTGGTTGCTCCACACCTCAGCATGATTGGGCATGTTGAAGTCATGTGGTGACTTTCCTGAGCTTTGAAAGGATGTTTCTCAAAACTCAGGACTAGGAGAGCAGCAGAGTGTAGAGGTGGGTGAGGAGTCTTGTGACATCATGACTCCATGCACTGAGCTCCAGCAAAGAGACCTACCCACTGATTCCAGAGTTTTGTGGGGCTGCTACTGCTGAAGGGGTGATATTTGCAAGGTAGGGATACATGCAGGAGGCTTGCATATGTGTGTATATATAAATTAATACTGTGCCATTAGTTTATAGTGGGTGGGGGTTAGTACATTGAGAATCCATGTAGTTTATGGGACAGAAAATGTAAGACGTGAGGTGACCTTTCACATCTTACTCAAGGTGAAGTCAAAGTAAAGCTGACTAAACGGGGTAGATGTACAACCTTGTGTTAATTTTTAGACTGGATATTCTGATGGCAAGCATGTACATTCACACACAGTGGCTGGGCCCCTTGAACATCTTTTGAGATGGCACCAAGATGTGTGGATTTTTTTTTTTTTTCTTTAATACATTTTAAGTTTTTAACTAATTTTTTTTTTTTTAATCAATCAGTCTGGGGATTGGATGACAACGGACAGATGGTCCACTGTCATCCATTTTCCCCATAGAGGAGAATGGTGCTCTGACAGATCCTCTCTGCACAGTGAAGGAGACAGATCTGTCACCCGTCGGCTCAGCGGCGATCAGCGGAGCGATCCCCACTAAGCAAAAACGGACCCCACACACAGAATACCCATGTGAAAAGGGCCTTATTCTGAGATACTGACTTGAATGCCCAGTCATGTTACTGACCTGTTGCCAATTAACCTAATTGGTTGCGAAATGTTCTTCCAGCTCCTGTTCGTACCACTTGACTTGCCAGCTTTTTGATGCTCTGTCCCAACTTATGAGACTTGTTGCTGCCATCAATTTAAAAAAAAAAAAAAAAAAAAAAATTATTTTTAAAATGATACATTATTTTATCTTTAAACATTTGATATATTTTATATTGTGAAAAAATATGGGTTTGAGATTTGCAAACCATTGCATTATTTTTTAAAAAGCATCCTAACTTTTTGGATCTGGGGTTGTAGTTTGTAAAAACAGTGGCAAGAAAAAGTATGTAAACCCCCTGGAATGAACTGTTTTTCTGGAGTAATGTGCCATAAAATGTGATCTGATCCTCGACTGTCGCAACAATAGACAGACACAATGAGCTTAAGCTGAAAAACAATTCCAGTATTGCGTGCCTTTTATTTAACATAAACATTCACAGTACTGGAGGAAAAAGTAAACTCTAGTTCAGCATTTCTCAACCAGAATTCCGTGGAACCTTGGGGTTCCTCCAGAGGTTGCTAGGGGTTCCTTGAGATGTGGCTGATGAACCACCTATTTGATGATGCCTACAGAGTTCAAGGTTCAGCACCACTTTAACAAAGCCAGCAGCATGATGCCAAATCTCTTTTCTCCTATTGTTCACTGACAGACGCAGCTCATCATGACGTGTGGGGTTTATGCTCGTCCCACTAGGAGTTAACTAGGCAGGGAAAAGAAACAGCTGGCCCTTCCCATGGGGGCTGTCCGCTCTTCCTACATAAACCCCCTCATAGCATAGCTCTTCAGTTTCAATGCCTAGTTTGCAAGGAGTTGACCTGACTTCCCTTCAGGGGAATTGTGGTCCTGTTTGTGACCATTTTTTATTTAATTTTCTTTTACTTATTTGTCTTCTATCAAGCAATTGATCTGCTATCAAGAAGCCGGTTTGGGCATAGAGAGTCCTTGGGCTCTGTACCTTCCTCGACCTGGCCAACCGATGCAAGCCAGTCCCGATGTATGGGGACCCGCCGCATCGTGCCCGTTCCCTGCGGGCGGCCGGGGGTGACCCCCCCCCCCTTGCGCCCACTCCCGGATGCGATTCGGGAAGGTCGATTTTTTCTGGCCCGCAGCATACCGCCTAAGGGGGGGCGGAAGGTCTGCAACTGGGTGGCTACCCGCGGCGTTCGTCGGAGTGGTGAGTGAGAGTTCCTGCCCCCCCCCCCTTTTTAGGGGTGGAAAGTGGGACCGACGGCCGCAAAAAAAAAAATTTTCTTGCTGGGTAGCCACTGGTGGGACGCGTGGAGCTCCCGTTCACCCCCCCCCTGCACCCCCCTCCTCCCCCGCACTGCACCGATCGTCTGGGCGTTCGTATCGATTTCTCGCCGCCATTTTGCGGTGGACCGCCGTCATTTTGCCGTAGCCGCAGACATTTTGGGCCTATGGGGCTTTCCCTCTAGCGCTCAGAGTGGCCATTTGCGGTACTGCACATTCACTGAAGGTGTGTTTTGGCCTCTAGTGTTTAACGGCGGCCATTTTGACTGCATGCTCTGCAAATACACGTGTCTGCAGCATCTCCCTTCTCTGTGGAACGGTGGTGATCTGACGGCGCAGCTCCTCTGACGATCCATCCAAAAACAGGCATCGGAACAGCAAGTATAGCTGGGCTCTCTGTGGGTGCTGGTGGTGGTGGGTGCAGTCCTCCTGGGTTCCCTGGTGCACTGTGGGGTGTTGGTGTGGGGATGCCTCATTCTCCTCAGTCTCCCTGTGTGTCACTAAGAGCCTTTTCTGGGAAGAAAGCAATGGCAGATTACACTGCTGAACCTGCTGAGGAAGCGCAATCTGCTCAAGGAGCATTTTTGGACCAGCTGCGGGTGGTCTTTAGTGAATTTCTCCCCCGGGCGGAGGTCGCCCAACAGGTCCCTAAGAAGCGTCCCCGTCCTAATTATTCATCAGGGGAGGATTCTGAGCCGGAAGTGGCCTCAGGGGTCTCAGGGACCCCAGCGGACTTCCGATGGGGAACTGGGTCCATCGGATGGCGAGGGGGATCATGGGGCGGCGGCTGCACGCGAAAAAGCTTTGGTGGCTGGCATTCGCACTAAGCTGCAGCTGGATCAGGATGGCGAATCGCGGTCTGCTGCGTATGTGTGTGGGTCCTCTAGGGCCCCCAAGGCTTATCCCTACAATTACTTTTTTGATCATTTTCTTTACCGTGAATGGCAGCGTCCACAGCACTCTTCTTCGCTGTCAAAACGGTTCGCTGCTCGCTATCCCTTTGAGGAAAGCTTTTTAAAAAAAAAAAAGGGAATCGCCTGTGGTGGACCCACCGATAGCACGCCTTAGTAAGGCGATGACCATTCCTCTGGAAGGGACTCCTTCTTTTAAGGATCCCGCTGATAGAAAAACAGAGGCGCTTTTAAAGTTGCTGTTCCTGGTGGCAGGTTTCGCTGTGCAACCAGCCTTGACGTCCGCCATGGCGGCACAACATTTATCCGAGTGTATGTAAGAGCTCCTAAAGGACCTGGAAGACGGTCGCCTGATGGATGCGCCGCAGAAAGCTGAGTTTTTACTTCAAGGGTTCAAGTACCTTTGTGATGCGGCCGTTGATTTACTGCCGATGTTGTCCAGAATAACGATATTTGCCGTCATACTTAGACGGATACTTTGGTTGCGTTCTTGGTCCGGTGACCACGCTTCCAAAAGTCTGGCTGACCTCCCTTTTCAAGGTGGACGTCTATTTGGCCCACGTTTTGGATGAGATTATTAAGGACTTCACGGGAGGTAAGAGTACCTTCCTTCCAGAGCCCCGCAGGCATGAGTCTCGCCGTAGACAGGGGCCCCCTCCTTCGGGACAGAAGTTTTTTCTCGCCCCGGGCGCAGCAGGTAAAGGGACTCGCTTCGGTAAGGTCGCTGCAGGGGCCGGAAGACGGCAGTGGCAGCGCAAAACCGAAAAGGCAGAGGACAAGTCCTCCTCAGCCTGATGGGTTGCCCCCACCCGGGTTTCGGGTGGGGGGACGTCTTCTGGGGTTCGCAGACCGGTGGCTGGCTCACATTTCCGACTGCTGGGTCCGGGAAGTGGTGTCCACCGGGTACAGGATAGAGTTCATATCTCTACCCCCAGACAGGTTCTTCCCATCAAATTTAGGGCTCCCGCAGGAACGCCGGGAGGCCCTCCTTGGGGCTGTACAAGCGCTCTCAGACCAGTGGGTGATCGTACCAGTGCCCCCAGAAGAGAGGTTTCGAGGGTTCTACTCGAATCTTTTCGTGGTTCCCAAAAAAGGGGGGGGCGTTCGGCCCGTACTGGACCTGAAGGCCCTGAACCGTTATGTCAGGGTGCGGAAATTCCGGATGTAATCTGTCCGCTCGGTCGTGGCCGCCTTTCATCAGGGGGAATTTTTGGCGTCCCTGGACATCAGGGATGCGTACCTCCCATGTACCCATTCAGCCACACCATCAGCGCTTCCTGCGCTTTGCGGTGGGAGAGCTCCATTTTCAATTTGTGGCACTCCCCTTCGGCCTGGCCTCAGCACCTCGAGTCTTCACAAAATTGCTATCCCCGGTGTTGGCGTTGCTATGACAGAGAGGCATTGCGGTAGTGGCATACCTGGACGATCTGCTCCTGCGGGCGGAGTCCGCCTCAGCTCTGAAGGAGAATGTGGGTATCACAATGACCTCACTGCTGGACTTCGGCTGGTTACTGAACCTACAGAAGTCATCGGTGTCTCCTTCCCGTCGCCTGGAGTATCTGGGTCTAATTCTGGACACAGAGCAGGCGAAGATTTTCCTCCCTCCGGCCCAGTTGCTGTGCCTGCAGTCAGCAGTGCGCACCCTTTTATTGCACCGTCAATCTTCGTTACGGTTCTGTATGCGGGTGCTGGGACTCATGGTCTCGTCGTTCGAGGAGATACCTTTCGCCCAGAGTCACACTCGTCTCTTCTGGCTCGGTGGGACAGGTCCCCTCGGTCGTTGGACCTTCGGATCCGTCTGAGCTCCCAGACCAGGGTGTATGACCTGGTGGCTTCGGGACTCTGCCCTAACTCAGGGGAAGACGTTCCTGCCTCTTCAGTGTGTGATCATCAGCACGGATGCCAGTCTTTTGGGCTGGGGAGGGATCCTGGGGCATCTATCTGCCCAGGGTCGTTGGTCTGCACAGGAAGCCCGCCTCCCCATCAACGTTCTGGAGCTGAGGGCAATCAGATTGTGCCTTTTCCACTAGACAGTGAGATTGCAGGGTCGTCCAATTCGAATTCAATCGGACAATGCCACAGCAGTGGCGTATGAACCATCAGGGCGGCACAAGGAGTTCAGCAGCTGCAGCGGAGGCAGCTCTGATACTGCGTTGGGTGGAACTTCACATTCCTGCGATCTCAGCCATTTACATTTCAGGGGTGGAGAACTGGCAGGCAGACTTTCTCAGTCGCCAGACGCTGGACCAGGGAGAGTGGTCCCTCCACCTGGAGGTGTTCAAGCAAATTTGCCGCAGATGGGGTACGCCGGACGTGGATCTCATGGCGTCTCGGTTCAATCACAAGGTGGAGACCTTTAGTGCCCAGAACGAAGGATCCGTTGGCAGTGGCCACGGACGCTCTGGTGACCCCCTGGAGCCGTTATCGTCTTCTGTACGCCTTCCCTCCGATAAGACTGCTTCCACGATTGATATGCAGGATAGTGGCGGAGGGGATACCAATTATCCTGGTGGCTCCAGATTGGCCTCGGCGCACTTGGTACGCCGACGTGGTGCAAATGGTGGCAGGCGCCCCTTGGCGGCTCCCGCTGCGAGATGATCTTCTGACTCAGGGGCCCATCTTGCACCCTGCTTTACCCTCGCTGGCTTTGACGGCTTGGCTATTGAGTCCCAGGTGCTAAGGGACAGGGGAGTCACTGACTCCGTAATCCCTACTTTAAGAGCTCGCAAGTGTACTTCTCGCAAGATTTATCACCGCACCTGGAAGGCTTACATAGCTTGGTGCGAGGCGGAGGGTCATAACCCTCGCTCTTATGTCGTGTCCAGGGTCCTGACTTTTTTGCAACAGGGCCTGAACAAAAAACTGGCTTTGAGTACTCTCAAGGGCCAGATATCGGCTCTGGTGATTCTCTTTCAGAGACCTTTTAGCTTCGCACTCGTTGATTCGTACCTTTTGTACAAGGTGTGTGACATGTGGCGCCTCAGGTGAGGACTCCGATGGCTCAGTGGGATCTGAATTTGGTGCTTTCTGTTCTTCAGAAACCACCTTATGAGAATATCAGGGAGATTTCCTTACAACTGCTGTCGCAGAAGGTGGCCTTTTTAGTTGCCATCACTTCCACCAGACGGGTGTCGGAATTAGCAGCACTATCGTGCAAGTCTCCCTACTTAGTCATGCATAAGGATAAGGCGGTCTTGCGACCCTCTTCCTTCCTTCCTTCCGCCATCACCCATCGCACCCAAAGGAGTTTGAGTTGCATGCTTTGGACGTGGTGAGGGCCTTACTAGTGTACTTGGCTGCTACAGCTTCTTTTCGAAAAGCTGATGCCTTGTTTGTGCTGTCAGAGGGTCCGCGCAAAGGGTTGGCGGCCTCGTCGGCTACGATTTCTCACTGTATTAGAAAAAACCGTGACCCATGCGTATTCTGGTCAGGGCAAGGTTCCCCATTTTCCAGTCACGGCTCATTCTACCCGGGCTGTTAGCACTTCCTGGGCTTTCAGACACCAGGCCTCGATGTCACAGGTGTGCAAGGCGGCCACTTGGGCCTCGGTTCACACTTTCACTAAGTTTTATAAAGTTGATGTGTTTGCATCTTCGGATACTGCTTTTGGCCTCAAAGTTTTGCAGGCGGCAGTGTAGGCGCGTCTGGCGCCTCTTTAGAGGTTCAGTTGGGTACTGTTAGCGTTTACCCACCCCTCTTTTTGACACAGCTTGGGGACGTCCCCACACGTCATGATGAGCTGCGTCTGTCAGTGAACGATAGGAGAAAAAGGGATTTTATTAACTTACCGTAAAATCCTTTTCTCCGAGTTCACTGACAGACGCAGCTCCCACCCCTCGGTGCTCTGTTCTGCTACGGCTTGTGTACGAACTGAAGAGCTACGCTATAAGGGTGTTTATGTAGGAAGAGAGGACGGCCCCCATGGGAGGGGCCAGCTGTTTCTTTTCCCTGCCTAGTTAACTCCTAGTGTGGGAGCATAAACCCCACACGTCATGATGAGCTGCGTCTGTCAGTGAACTCGGAGAAAAGGATTTTACGGTAAGTTTTAATAAAATCCCTTTTTTAGCTGTCTTTTAAGGGTTGCATTCTGGGCACCACTTTAAGGGAGACATTCTTCCTATTGACCACCAATATAAGGGGCATTTGTTCCTATTGATCCCTAATGAATTGGTTTTAGTAAGGGTTCCTCGAGACACAAATGATTTTTGGGTTTCCTCCTAGGGTTAAAACGTTGAGAAAGCCTGCCTTAGTTAATAGGAGAGATGGGCAAATGGCATGTGTGTATGAGGCCTAAAGCTGGGTACACACTGATATTTATTTTTTTCCATTGTAAAAGACCTCTCCTCTGGCCTCCAAAGCACCAGATCAAACGGAGATTGGTTTGATCCTATATTTTTCACAAGCTGGTAATAGTGGCTTGTTAACATGAGACCGAAACCAGAAGTGACTGTCCTCGTCCCCTCTAACGTCACACAGTGGGAGGAACAACATCCTAAATATAAAAAGTTTGGCGGTTCTAAGTACATTTTTTGGCAACAGAATATATACAGTATGTTTACATGTATGCAATGTGTCAGCATTGGCCCAGTAGGCAAGTAGTTAATCTAGGTTCTTATGATTATATTTTATTTTTATTTTTTTTCCTGCCGTCCTTGACATCAGGATAGTGTATTGCAATGTGGGAGGTAGTGCCTGAGCTATAGCTGGACTTGAAAGTTTCATTCGGAGTTTGCACTGGTTTAATAGTTAATGGGATTTGTAGAAATCGCCTTGCGAACTTGCTGTGCCTGCTATAAAGGTGGATGGGTTGTACTGCTATGTTTAGTATATTGGCGACCTGTTCCCTTTTAAATGCTTCGCAAGAAAATGCTGTTTAAATGCGGATCAGTCACAGTATAATTATGTATTTACTTTATGTGGGTGAATAGAACTCGCTCTGTATAATGTTTCTAGTTGTAATATTTGTCTTATTTTGCAGGGCATCTTTTTTATGAATAATCAAAAGCAACAAAAGCCAACGCTATCTGGCCAGCGTTTTAAAACACGAAAAAGAGGTATGTGAACATTTGCCTTTATCATTACATGCTCTGTTATGCGGTCATTTCATGTATTACAGTAGCCAAACTGAAATCTTCAAAGCACATTATGTCTTTGGGGCCAAGGCTTGTTTTATGGAAATGATTGAAGTACTTTGTAAAGAGAAATATTGCCACTTACAATGCTTTATCCCATGTAAGGTCCCATTCACACGTGTCATGCGACAATGAACCCCAAAGTCATTCCCCATTTTTCCTAATGAATACCGTTCATATTTGTGCAACTTTAACCACTTTCCAATCGCGCTATAATGAAATGACTGCTACACCATTGTCATCAAGACCTGGTAGGGCTTTGTATGACGTCCTCCCGGAATCGCAGGGGGAAAGTGGCCGGTAGGCAAGTGGTCATAGTAGTTCCTGTGCTACTTTAGTCTGACTTCATGCAACTTCAGGGCCATAGACTGCAATGTAAACCCTTAAAAGTTGCAAAAGTCGCCCCTGCATGATGTACAGTATCTTCCAAAGGTGAGTATACCCCTCACATTTTTGTAAATTTTTTATTATCTTTTCTATTGACAACACTGAAGGAATGACCCTTTACTATGTAAAGTAGGAAGTGCACAGCTTGTATAACAGTGTAAATTTGCTGTCCCCTCAAAATAACTCCACACAGCCATTAATATCTAAACCGCTGGCAACAAAAGTGAGTACACCCCTAAGTGAAAATGTCCAAATTGGGCCCAATTAGCCATTTTCCCTCCCTGGTCTCAGGTGTGTATGGGGAGCAGGTGTGTTAAAATTGGTGTTCTTGCGCTCTAACTGGTCACTGGAAGTTCAGCATGGTATCTCATAACAAAACACTGAGGATCTGAAAAAGAGAATTGTTGCTCTACATAAAGATGGCCTAGGCCCTAGGCTATAAGAAGATTGCCAAGACCCTAAAACTTAGCTGCAGCACGGTGACCAAGACTATATAGCGATTTAACAGGACAGGTTCCACTCGGAAGCAGGCCTCGCCATGGTCAACCGAAGTTGAGTGCATATGCTCAGCGTTCTATCCAGAGGTTCTTTGAGAAATAGACATGAGTGCTGCCAGCAAGCATTGCTGCAGAGGTTGGAGGGTCAGCCTGTCTGTGCCCAGACCATATGCCGCACATTTCATCAAATTGGTCCGCATGGCTGTCGTCCCAGAAGGAAGCCTCTTCTAAAGATGATGCACAAGAGAGCCTGCAAACAGTTTCCTGAAGACAAGCAGACTAAGGACATGGATTACTGGAACCATGTCCTGTGGTCTGAGACCAACCTAAACATATTTGGTTCAGATGGTGTCACGCGTGTGTGGTGGCAAACAGGTGAAGGAGTACAAAGACAAGTGTGTCTTGCCTACAGTCAAGCATATGGTGGTGGGAGTGTCATGGTCTGGGGCTGCATGAGTGCTGCCGGCACTGGGGAGCTACAGTTCATTGAGGGAACCATGAATGCCAACATGTACTGTGACATTCTGAAGCGGAGCCTGATCCCACCTCTTCGGCGACTGGTCCACAGGGCAGTAATCCCACAGAACGACCCTAAACACACCCCCAATATGACCATTGCCTTGCTAAAGAACCTGAGGGTAAAGGTGATGGACTGGCCAAGCTTGTCTCTAGAACTAAACCCTATTGAGCATCTGTGGGGCATCTGCAAATGGAAGGTGGAGGAGCGCAAGGTCTCTAACATCCACCAGCTCAGTGATGTCGTCATGGAGGAGTGGAAGAGGACTCCAGTGTCAACCTGTGAAGCTCTGGTGAACTCCATGCCCAAGAGGGTTAAGGCAGTGCTGGAAAATGATGGCCACACAAAATATTGACACTTTTGGCCCAGTTTGGACATTTTCACTTAGGGGTGTACTCCCCTTTTGTCAGTGGTTTAGATATTAATGGCTGTGAGTTATTTTGAGGGGACAGCCAATTTACACTGTTATAAAAGCTGTACACTTCCTACTTTTACATTGTAGCAAAGTGTCAATTCTTCAGTGTTGTCACATGAAAAGATATAAAATATTTACAAAAATGTGAGTTGTGTACTCACTTATGTGAGATACTGTATACACATTATGTCAAATCTCATGCCAAATTATCGGCAATGGCACCGTCCTAATCTGTGCGATGCATTTGCTGCGCCATACCGATTTTCCAAAAGTAGTTTCTGTACTACTTTTGGCTCTCGCTCTT
>BLSH010367572.1:336706-348630 GCA_018402905.1 Glandirana rugosa | reverse complement strand
GGCAGAGTTTAATCTGCAACTCTAAGCAGCAGTATTTGAAATCTCAAATTCCTCCAACAATCTGATCGTTGTGCACGATCGTAGTGATTGTTGTTTTATGCAGAGTTTGATCTGCAACTCAAAGCAGCAGTATGTGAAATCTCAAATTTCTGCTATCTGTCCTCAGAGCAACAGCACAGCAGTAGTAATCTATCTCAGGATGCAGGATCAGATGTTGTTAAAATGTCTCTAATCTCTCCCTGACGCCGTCAGCTTCCTCTCCCTACAGCTAACCCAAGAGCATGTGACTGCAGCATCAAGTGACTCCAGCTTATAAAGAGGCTGGGTTACATGATGCACTTTCCAATTACAGCCATGCCATTAGTAGGCATGGCTGTGATGGCTTCTAAGGGCAAACCAGTGAAACGCTTGTTGATTGGCTGCCCTGCAGCTTCTCAAAACGTGGAGTAAAATACCAAAACCCTGGACCCGAACGTTTTTTGAAATGTTCGTGTCCGGGTCCCGGACACCCGAAAGTTCGGTACGGACCCGAACGTTACAGTCAACACTACTTATGATAGATCTTCCTAGTGACAGCTTTCCTAGCATTCACTAGGGTTGACACCACCAGTCCCGAGATGCCACGATCCTTCAGAACCCTGGCTTCAATAGCCATGCTGTCAAATTTAGAGACTGTAAATTGGGGCCTTCTGGGCCAGGCTGATGCCACCAGAATGACTGGCACCCCCCTTTCTCTGAATCCTGCGCAACAAATATGGAAGGAGAGGGATCGGGGGGAAAGCATAAACCAGGGAGTACTGGCTCCATGGAACTATCAGAGCATCTGCTCCGCTTGGCAGGGGATCCCTTGTTCGGGACACAAACTGCTGTAGCTTGTTGTTGAACCTGGATGCCAATAGATTGACATCTGGCCATCCCCAACGCTGGCAAATTTCCTGGAACACTCTCAGGTGTAAGGACCATTCCCCCGGGCAGATCTGCTGGCGGCTGAGAATAATCTGCCTTCCAGTTATCTACCCTGGGATATGAACTGCAGATAGAACTGGCACATGTCCTTCTGCCCAGGCTAGTATGTGGTTCACCTCTTTCTGAGCTGAACGACGCCTGGTATCACCCTGGTGGTTTATATAGGCCACTGCAGTGGCATTGTCGGACTGAACCCTGATAGGTCAGTTCTGAAGCTCTAACGTCCAGGACCGTAGGGCCAGATGTACTGCCCGCAACTCCAAGATGTTGATGGGCAGGCTCTGTTCTGTCCTTGACCATCTCCCCTGAGCTGTGAGCCTCTCTAGGGCTGCTCCCCAGCCCGAGAGACTAGCATCTGTGGTCAGTATGCTCCAAGACACCGGGAGGAATGATCTTCCCTTTTGCAGGTTCTGATCCTGCAACCACCAGCTTAGGCTTAAGCATGCCCGGGGAGATAAGAACATGGGATAATCCAGGGCATGCCCTCTCCTGTTCCAAGCCGACAAGATGTCTTGTATAGGCCTGGAATGGAACTGGGCATAGGGCAGAAGTTTCCTATCTGGAGTGAGGCTATTACTGAACGGACAGACTCCATCCGAAAGGACTGAAGTTGGTTCAGAGATCTTAGATCAAGAATGAGCCTTGTGTCCCCGTTTGGTTTTTGACCAATGAACAGGTTCGAATAGAACCCTGCGCCCCTTTTGGATACAGGAACCTGTATAATCACTCCTTGATGCACTAAATGATCCAGTGCCTGAAACAATACCTTTCTCTTTGCAGGATCCAAGGGAACGCTGGATCTTAGAACCTTTGCGGAGGAACCCTCCGTAATTCCAGCTTGTAACCGTGCGATACTGTTGAGGTGACCCACTGGTCCTGAACCACTGCTCTCCAAATATCCGCAAAGTGCAGCAGCCTTCCCCCCATCTGATAGAGTGGGGGCATCCCCTCAAAAGGAGGGCTTGGTGCTGGGTTTAGAAGAGTTTTGGACCCAGGGTATCTTCTGGCCCTAGCCCTGCGGCTTGCCTCTGGCTCTAGCTCCCTGTTGGCGGCGGAACTGCCTTGGCGCTGGGACACTTGAGGAAGCGGTCCCTGAAGTTTTAAATGAGGGACGCCTAGTCCTCCTCTTCACATGAAGTAGAGAGCTCTTCCCTCTGCAAATCTTTTGGATATATTTGTCCAAATCATCACCAAACAAACGTTCCCCAAGAAAGGGGAATAACTTATTACAAGGAAGCTCGGCTGACCAGTTTTTAAGCCATAGAAGTTTGTGCATGTGTACAGACAGGAGATCCATATGAGAGACTTGCTGTATAGAATCCTTTAAGGCATCTACAGCAAAACACAGGAATATATGCCCTGTTTTCAGCAAGATCATCCTCCTGGTTAGGGCTGTCAGGCCGTCTGACCTGATCCTTTAAGGACTGGCAGACACCCATTGCTGCGACAGCTGGCCGAATAGCTGAACTGGACAAAGAAAAGGAAGCCTTTAATAATGACTCCAATTGCTTGTCAACAGCGTCTTTTAAGCCCTGTGCGTTATCCTCTGGACAAGCTAAGTTCTTGTTTAACCACTTGCCGACCGTCAATCGCAGGTTGACAGCGACAAGATGGCTCTGCTGGCAAATTTCCTGGAACACTCTCAGGTGTAAGGACCATTCCCCCGGGCAGATCTGCTGGCGGCTGAGAATAATCTGCCTTCCAGTTATCTACCCTGGGATATGAACTGCAGATAGAACTGGCACATGTCCTTCTGCCCAGGCTAGTATGTGGTTCACCTCTTTCTGAGCTGAACGACGCCTGGTATCACCCTGGTGGTTTATATAGGCCACTGCAGTGGCATTGTCGGACTGAACCCTGATAGGTCAGTTCTGAAGCTCTAATGTCCAGGACCGTAGGGCCAGATGTACTGCCCGCAACTCCAAGATGTTGATGGGCAGGCTCTGTTCTGTCCTTGACCATCTCCCCTGAGCTGTGAGCCTCTCTAGGGCTGCTCCCCAGCCCGAGAGACTAGCTTCTGTGGTCAGTATGCTCCAAGACACCGGGAGGAATGATCTTCCCTTTTGCAGGTTCTGATCCTGCAACCACCAGCTTAGGCTTAAGCATGCCCGGGGAGATAAGAACATGGGATAATCCAGGGCATGCCCTCTCCTGTTCCAAGCCGACAAGATGTCTTGTATAGGCCTGGAATGGAACTGGGCATAGGGCAGAATTTTCCTATCTGGAGTGAGGCTATTACTGAACGGACAGACTCCATCCGAAAGGACTGAAGTTGGTTCAGAGATCTTAGATCAAGAATGAGCCTTGTGTCCCCGTTTGGTTTTTGACCAATGAACAGGTTCGAATAGAACCCTGCGCCCCTTTTGGATACAGGAACCTGTATAATCACTCCTTGATGCACTAAATGATCCAGTGCCTGAAACAATACCTTTCTCTTTGCAGGATCCAAGGGAACGCTGGATCTTAGAACCTTTGCGGAGGAACCCTCCGTAATTCCAGCTTGTAACCGTGCGATACTGTTGAGGTGACCCACTGGTCCTGAACCACTGCTCTCCAAATATCCGCAAAGTGCAGCAGCCTTCCCCCCATCTGATAGAGTGGGGGCATCCCCTCAAAAGGAGGGCTTGGTGCTGGGTTTAGAAGAGTTTTGGACCCAGGGTATCTTCTGGCCCTAGCCTTGCGGCTTGCCTCTGGCTCTAGCTCCCTGTTGGCGGCGGAACTGCCTTGGCGCTGGGACACTTGAGGAAGCGGTCCCTGAAGTTTTAAATGAGGGACGCCTAGTCCTCCTCTTCACATGAAGTAGAGAGCTCTTCCCTCTGCAAATCTTTTGGATATATTTGTCCAAATCATCACCAAACAAACGTTCCCCAAGAAAGGGGAATAACTTATTACAAGGAAGCTCGGCTGACCAGTTTTTAAGCCATAGAAGTTTGTGCATGTGTACAGACAGGAGATCCATATGAGAGACTTGCTGTATAGAATCCTTTAAGGCATCTACAGCAAAACACAGGAATATATGCCCTGTTTTCAGCAAGATCATCCTCCTGGTTAGGGCTGTCAGGCCGTCTGACCTGATCCTTTAAGGACTGGCAGACACCCATTGCTGCGACAGCTGGCCGAATAGCTGAACTGGACAAAGAAAAGGAAGCCTTTAATAATGACTCCAATTGCTTGTCAACAGCGTCTTTTAAGCCCTGTGCGTTATCCTCTGGACAAGCTACGTTCTTGTTTAACCACTTGCCGACCGTCAACCGCAGGTTGACAGCGACAAGATGGCTCTGCTAGGCAAACCGCCGTCATACGACGGCGGCTGCCAGATCGAGCACTGTGAGCGCGCCGCCGGAGGTGCGCTCACTGTGTTCTGGGGGGGCCAGGGAGCGGGTGCGGCGGACTCGATCGCCGCCGGCTACCCGCGATGCCCCCCCCGGAGTGAAAGAACGGAGGTCCGCGTATGTAAACACGGATCAGGACTGTGATCACAACCTTCCTCTATATGGAAGCTGTGATCACTATCCTTCCCCTGCTAGGGCAGCCCACACACACAGTTAGAACATGCCCAGGGAACACAGTTAACCCTTAGAGCGCCCCCTACAGGTTAACCCCTTCACTGCCAATGGCATTTACACAGTAATCAGTGCATTTTTTTAATTTTTTTTATTTTTTAAGATATTTTTATTGATTATAAAGACATACAAACACAAAAACCAACAACCATATGTCGGGCAACATACCCAATCAGCAAATATAAAGTATTGGTGGCTTATACATGGGTAATAAAAAACTTTCCCAGTTACATTTTTGCATCAAATGGCATCATGGTATATCTTTAAGTAAGCATACTTGAGTCTATTGGGTATATGGCATAGCATATTGTTATTTATAACAATTCAGATGGACCATTGTTAGTTTAGGGTAGAGTAAGTGTCCCTGCTCCCTATGGCAGGGCGGGACATAGTGTAAGGGGGCTGGCCAGCCACCCGCCCCAAATCCTGTGAAATCCTTTACTCCGTTTTCGGAGATCAAATGTTATCTTTTATAGGGGTAATGCCTCATTCACCAATTTCAACCATAAGTTTTTATCCAATGTCTGTGAACTCTTCCACGTCAACAAAAGAGATTTCTTCGCATAAAACAATAGGATACGAAGGAGCCTCTTTGTCGAGGCAGACAGTGACAGGTCCCCAAAGATTCCCAAAAGGCAGTTCTTAGGGTTAATAATATTAGGAAGGCCCAAGGCTGTCGAGATGAAGGAGCCAATGTCTTTCCAGAAGTGCTGTACAATCGGACATGACCAGAAACAGTTCAGGAAATCTGCTTGTTGGTTACAGCCCCTAAAGCATGTGTCTGTGGATGATAGGCCTATTTTATATAGTCCTATGAGGGGTGAGATGGGACTGATGGAAGACTTTGATTTGAATCACTCGGTCTCTAGAGGAAATTACCGAGGATTTGAAGGTGTCGGAGAATTCTGACCAATCCTCCTCTGTGAGTTGTATATCCAGATTAGTCCATTTAGTTTGGGCATTCTGGAATCTGGGGTTGTTGTCCGCAGCTAAGGCCATGTAGAAGGTAGAAATTAGCTTAGTAGAGGCCGGGTCTCTGAGCAATTTTTCTAGGGGGGGGCATGCGGATTATATCATCTAGATTGCCAAATTGTGCCCTGATTGCATGTCTTAATTGGTAATAGTAAAATAGATAGGACCTTGGAAGATCAAACTCCTGTTGAAGTTGTTGGAAGGGTTTAAATCCCCGAGTGTCAAAGAGATGACACAGGTATCTAACTCCCTTTGATGACCATCTCACAGGGTCCGGTATGGATTTCAGCTCTCTAAGTGTGTCATTGTACCATAGAGGTGTGTTCGGTGAGGCGTCCCATGGGTCCTGGGCGAATTTGTTTTTGATTATCCGAAAGAGTGATAGGGTCATATGTATTATGGCTGTCCCCGGCCTATCAGGGACACAGTTTCTATAGATCACGTTGTGGAGTGTTTCCATGGATGAGGCAATGTCCCCCTCCGTGCTGGTACAGGCATTAGTGTCGCTAGGGTGTAGCCAGTCATGGACAGATACTAATTGAGAAGCCAGGTAGTATAAGTAAAAATTAGGGAAGGCCAGGCCAGCCAGGTGGGACGGAAGTCGGAGTGTCTCAAGTGCTATCCTAGGGGATCTACCTCGCCAGAGGAAGGTTATGCATGTGGAGTCTATACGTTTAAAGATGGATTTGGGGACCTTACATGGTGCATTGGCCAGGACATAGAGTAGCTTGGAAAGATAAATCATTTTAATAACATTGGCCCTGCCCATGAGATCCAGCGGGAGATCCATCCATTTTTGAGTGTGTTGTTTTAATAAGGGGCATATGTTGTTCTCAATGTATCGCGAGAGCAGTAGTTGAACCATCACTCCCAGATATCTAAATGAGGAGACTACCTGTAGTTCCAATCCCACATATATCAGGGAAGCGGCCGCCTGGTCCAAAGGAAAGAGGATTGACTTTTCCCAATTCACTCTAAAGCCTGAGTAGTCCCTGAACGTGTTAATAAGGGTTAATAGGTTTTTAAGGGAGTCCTGGGGATCCGCCAGATACACCAAAGTATCGTCAGCATAGAGTGATATGCATTCTTCTATCGTTCAGACGGGGAGGCCCTTAATTTGGGAGGTATTGCGGATTTGTATGGCCAGGGGCTCCATAGCCAGAGCAAACAGTAGGGGGGATAAAGGGCAACCCTGTCTGGTTCCCCTGGTAATCGGAAATGCCTCCGTTACTGAGGAATTTACTCTAATATGGGCTGTTGGAGAGCTATATAGGAGTTTGATCCAAGCTATCATACGCGGACCGAACCCATATCTCTCCAAGATCTTGAATAAGTAGGGCCATTCCACACTATCGAATGCCTTTTTAGTGTCGAGTGACACAATTACCCTAGTAGGTGTACAGTCATGTGGGTATTGTAGATTATGAAACAGTCTGCGTATATTCATTCTGGTGGATCTTCCTGGTATAAACCCGGCCTGATCACATCCTATCAATCTTCCAATTATTAGGTTAAGGCGATTAGCGAGTACTTTAGCGAGAATCTTAACGTCCACGTTTATTAGGGATATGGGGCGATAGGAGTCACAAAGTAATGGATCTTTTCTAGGTTTTAATAATAGGACGATTAATGCTTCCTGCATGGATGGTGGGAGGATACCCTGTTTCAGAGCCTCATTATAAGTATTAAGAAGGAGAGGACTGAGTAGTGAGGCGAACTTCCTATACCACTCAGCCGGGAGGCCATCCAAGCCCGGGGATTTGTGATTTGGGAGTTGTGAGATTGCCATCTGCACTTCCTCTATTGTGATGGGGGCTTCAAGGTCCCTCATTTCCTGATCTGTTAAGTGCCGTAGTGGGATTTGTGTAAGGTACTCAGTCAGGCATGCATCTGAATATTGCGCCCTTGTAGTATATAAATCTTTGTAGAAGGACAAGAACGCATCCACAATATCTTGTGGGGTGTCACTAATCCCTCCTTGTAAGGTAAGAATTCGGGGAATAGAGACAGGGTTATGATCTGGCCTAACTAGGTATGCTAAGAGCCGTCCGGCCTTGTTACCATGTTCAAATATTTTTTGTGTTATATGCAGCATACGTTTTTGAGTTAAATCTAGTAATTTGAGCTCATATTCTCTACGTTTAATCTTCCATGAATCATATCTCTGGGGGTCTGGGTGTGTGACATAATCTACCTCAGCCGCCACCATTGCCTCCTCCAATTCCCTGGTACATTGTACAGCATTCTTACGTAAGATACCCATTATAGACATAAAGGCACCCCGTAGTACAGCCTCGGAGGCCTCCCACACAGTGGAGAGGTCCGTGGAGCCCCTGTTGACCTTCCAATAGTCCACGATGTCTCTCCCGCTTGATCTCTGTACGACCTCGTCCTCCAGCCATTGCGATCCCATGCGCCATAGGATGGGTCCTTGTGTAGGCAGGAGGAGGAGATCCACCATCAGGGGTGCGTGGTCAGACACCCCCCTGGGTAAATAAGACACAGACAAAACCAACGGGAGAGCACCAGGAGTACCAAATGCCAGGTCAATACGTGACATAGTATGAAAGGAATCAGAATGGCATGAATACTGATAGTCGGTGGGGTGTTTCCACCGCCAGATCTCAGTGAGGCTGTAAACTTCAGCCCACTCTACAAAAGTGGGGCAAGGCCTGCCTCCTCCCCCCAAGCGGTCCATTAAAGGGTCAAGAACAGCATTAAAGTCTCCTATGTATAGTATCGGTCCGGGGGATCTGGCAGCAAGGAGGAGAGATAATCTGGAGAGAAGATCTGGGGTAAATGGGGGAGGTATATAGACATTGACCAGAGTAAAGGTCTTTCTAGCAATTTGTATAGTGAGTATAATGAATCGACCGTCAGGGTCCGTCGTCACGGATACAATTTCAGCTGATAGGGACTTTGCCAGCTGAATGGATACACCCCTAGAGTTGGTAGTGTGGGTGGCATGATATGAAGAAGCCACCCATGCTTTCTTTAGTGAGCGCGTCCGCTCTTTGACTAGGTGCGTCTCCTGGAGGCAGATAATGTGTGGTCTGTGACGCTTGAGGAATGAGAAAATTAGGGACCGCTTGTGAGGAGAGTTTGCCCCCCTTACATTCCAAGAGATAATTTTTAGTGGATTAGCCATCTATAACATGTAAAACATTTCCTATACCACGAAGGATAATACATGAGTCAACATCACAAAGAGCAATCCAGGTTATATGGTTTAGTTATACCCATATGCAACAGAAGGAAGTCAAAAGTCTCGCCATTATAAAGCAGTGGAAAAAAGATAGTGGTTCAGCTATCACAAACTTACCCGACCATAATAAGCCTATTGAATCCCCCCATCCCACCTTGCTCAACCATCCCCAACCTAGCGAGCTTGGATCCCGAACTGACCGAAAGTTCAACAAAAAGTCCAAAAAAAAAAAAGAGGAAAAAAACAATTAGAAGGCACTTCCCACGGCTTCGCCATGCAGTGGAATGGGGTCGGTAAGGTGTATGTTTTTAGCTCCATTGAAATATAACCGAAGTTTCTGAAGGATAAAAGTAATGCAGTGGATCGGCCAGGTGACTACCCGTGTAGTTGTCCACATCAGGAGTACTGGCTGGGAGGAGGTCCAAGACAGTACAGGTGACCCTAGGCGTTATTTTGTCTGCTATAATGTGGGCAGGCATAGACAGGAGCCGTATCAGTGCCAATTTATCCTGCACACAGTTTGCAGTCCCAGGTATGAGATCAATGTCTGTTTAAGGTCTCCCACCTGGGCCATCTATTAGGGGATAAAGGTACAAGTCCTGTATATATGCGGTAACATGTGCAGTCAGATTTCCAGCAGGATTGTAACACGTCTCAAAAGGTGATCATTTTTTTATTGACCCGTACGTCCCCGTCGACGCTGTGGACCAACGTGATCATCGAGCCAAGCCATGGCTTCTTTAGGTGAGTTGTAGAAGTGGGCCTTGCCTTCCCAGATGACTCTCAATTTGGCAGGGAAGAGCATAGCATACTGTAGGCCCTCCTGTCGGAGACGGTTCTTTACTGCAGAGAAGGAGACACGTTGTCGTTGCACATCTGCTGAGAAGTCAGGATAGATGGAAATGATATTGCCATTATATTTAAGTGGGCCCTTTTCTCTGGCCAAACGCAGAATGGTCACTTTGTCTTGGAAGTTAAGGATACGTGCAATCAAAAAACGTGAGGGGGCCCCTGGATTTGGCGCTCCTGGCGGGGTACGGTATGCTCTTTCAATGAGGAAAGCGTGAGACAAGCTTTCGACCCCCATTACCTCTCGCAGCCATGAGTGCAAAAATCTCTCTGGACGAGAGACCTCAGATCTCTCCGGGAACCCCACAAAACGGAGGTTATTTCTCCTAGAGCGGTTCTCCAGGTCGTCGATTTTTGCACGGAGGGCCGCCAGTTCTGCAGTGTTTGCCTGAACAGCAGCCGACACTGGTTGTACCGTATCTTCTAGAGTACTGATGCGATCTTCAGCAGCTCCAGTTCTCTCCCTTAGGGATTGTACGTCTTGCTTCGGTAGTGAGTTGTCAATGCGGATGGTTTCAATTTGTAATGACAGGGAGGTTTTGCAGTCCTGAATCGCCAGCATGATCTCAGCCAGTGTGGGCTCCGCTGTAGGTGGCCCAGAAGCCGTACTGTCAGTAGGGCTGTGGGGGGAGTCCAGCATCCGGTGGGGTTCACCCTGCATTTTAAATATGTCTGGCCCAGATGCGCACATTTCCTGGGGTGACGGTGAGGAGGAAGCTGTATGTGGCGGGGACTGGGGCATATGCACAGGTTCCACTACATTTCCCGCATCTCCTTGTCTTCTAAATTTGGCCAGTTGCTCTGCTGCCGAAGCAGGTATTGGAGGGCCGTATTTGACCATCATTACGCCACTGTAGGGGGACACGTTTCCCACCCCCCAGTCAGATAAATGTACAGGAGAACGGCACAGATATACAGGGGGGTTATTCACCCAGGAGAGGTGGTATCTGTAAGGTAATGTAGGTGAGGCTCTCCAGTATCAGGATACAGGGTTGCAATCTATGGCAGGCTGTGATTGGACCCCCGACCAAACACTCCCAGCACCCCTTTTCTGCAAACAGGACCTCTGGGGGGGACAAGGGCAGTGTCCAACTTGTTAAATAGGAGAATAGGAGACAGTCCTGCCCCTCCCTTTGATAAAAAAAGATGCAGTAGGCCCGGAGGGTGTACCAAGATGGCGGCCGTGTGTTGTAGGCCGCGGCTCTCCCCCAGTCCCCCCACTCACCGACTCCTCTAATGTTGTTATCCCTGGATAGGTGGGGAGGTAGCTGTGCTGTCAGATGGGTACCGCGAGAGCCGCTGGAGCATGGAAGGCCCGATCGCTGGAGGAACCGTGGACTAGGCCGCAAAGCCGGGGCCTCAATTAGTGGGTCCGGCCGGCCGAATGTGGAAATATGCCCCAATTCACGAAATAACTGGTTCAGTAGGTCGTGAGCAGTGGTGGCCGAGCCTGCAGAGACTCAAAATCAGAAGGATGGCAGAGGATGGCAAAGGATTAGCATGAGGATGAATGGAGCTCTGTGTCTATGCGTCCTTCTCCTCTCACATCCCGGACACGCCCCCAGTGCATTTTTATTGCACTGATCGCTGTATAAATGCCAATGGTCCCAAAAAAGTGTCAAAATTGGCCGACATGGCCGCTGCAATATCGCAGATCGCCGCCATTACTAGTAAAAAATAAAAAAAAAATAAAAACCCCAGAAATTAATTCTCATCATCTGTAAACGCGGCAACTTTTGCGCAAACCAATCAATAAACGGCGATTGTGATTTTTTTTTGATCACAAATATGAGGAAGAATATAAATTGGCCAAAACCGTTGAAAAAAAATGTTTTTTTATATTTTTTTTTTGGATTTGTATTTTAGCAAAAAGTAAGAAATTTGTTTTTTTTTTGCATAATTGTCGCTCTTCTTTTGTTTATAGCGGCGATCAGAAATGACGCAGCGGTGATCAAATACCACCAAAAGAAAGCTCTATTTGTGGGAAAAAAAGGACGCAAATTTTGTTTGGGTACAACGTCGCACAACCGCGCAATTGTCAGTTAAAGCGATGCAGTGCCGAATCGCAAAAAGTGCTCCGGTCCTAAAGTGTGAAATCCTTCCGGGGCTGAAGTGGTTAAGGAAGAGACTGCCGCATCTACGGCTGGCATGCTCCATTTCTTAACAAACTTTTCCTCCATGGGATATGAAAGGGAAAACCTCTTAGGAGGAACGAAAATCATGTCAGGCAATCATCATACATCTCATACATCCCCTGTTCCAACAGCGGGTGCAAGGGGAAAGCCTGTGCAGCAAGGGTGTTTATCTCGAAAGAAAACCACCATAAACTAGTGGCGACGCAGTAAAGACTAGCGGCGATATTTGTTTTC
>BLSH010367572.1:318051-332380 GCA_018402905.1 Glandirana rugosa | reverse complement strand
CTCAATCACCAAGGGGACATGAGGAGCCAGCCTAACTGAAGGAAGCAAACCAGATTATTTCATGGACAGAAGCTCACTGTCCAGCGATTTCTGTGGTCTACATTCAAGCAGTGGACAAGGACAGGCGGGTTATCACAGCTGCCACCACTTGGACCAAGGGGAATAGTCTCTTCATCCAGATGTGATGATTCTGATGTGCCAAAAATGGGGCACTGCAGATGTGAACATCCTTACCTGTAGATACAACACGATACCTGTTGCCAGAACCAGGGTTCCTCTAGCTCCTGGTCTCAGTTCAGACTAATTTATACCTTCCCCCATTGCAGGTTCTGCCTCGACTGCTGCACAAAATAGAGCAAGAGAAGAAACCAGTGATTCTACTGGCTCCACACTGGGTCAGAAGAACCTGCTACTCAGAGTCCTGGCCTCTTTGCAACAGGTCAGCTCTCCTATCCCAAAGCCCACAATTCCACCCTGCTTTACAGATTTGTGGCTTGACCTGGCTATTGAAACCCAGGTGTTAAGGGACCTATCTCTTAGCACCTTTAATAGGGTGACTTATCCATCCTTTTCCAAAGGCCTTTAGCTTTGCACTCCCTTGTGAAACCCTTTATTCAAGGTGTTTTCATGTTAAACCCCCTTGCAGCACCCTGTGCATCCCTGGGACCTTCGTTTAGTTATTTCTGCCCTGCAGAAACCACCCTTTGAACTCTTCAGGGATTTTTGCCAGCAAATTGGCCTTTTTTTGGCTATCTGTCAGATGTCTCTTAATTAGTGGCTCTTTCCTGTAAAGAGACTTTCCTCATACTTCACAATGATAAAGTTCTCTTATGCCCAAGACCATCCCTTTTTCAAAGGTGGTTTCAGCTTTCTATCTCAATGTGAACATAGCTCTACTATCCATGTGCCCTCCCAACCATATATGTTGTTCCAGTTGAACACTATGGAGTGCACCAAGAGGATGTAAATAGGGAAACTTTGAGAGGTTACTGTAGGACATAGGCTGTCTTACAAAGAAAATGTATTTCTTCATGTGTGCTATAGCAGGTTTGTAGGCAAATGCTCCACCCACTGAGTCTTCAAGTGTAACCAACAGCATATATGAAGCACTAAAAGAAGATATTGTATATTTATTAAAATTTCCTGTCCCATCTCTGACACTCTACTTACAAGCCCTACATTTAGCACCTACACTAAAATCACTAGGTAGTAAAGCTGTTTGCAAGTTTCTATATACATGAGTTTCAGCTTTTCAGTAACCCAGTATGAATTAACAATCAAATGCATTTGGCATTTAGGATGTGCTGTGAGTGATGGCTGGGCCCTTGAACTCCAACTAAACCCTAGGTTAATGTGTCAGTAATTCATCCCTTATGCTACTGTATGTTGTACATCACAAATCATGTACTGTAGCTATCAGGAGTACGTAATGTTAATGTGCTGTCCGTGGCACTGCTTACACTATATTGTACATTATTTACTTCTCATTACGACACGCTTAAAGCTATATTGTATGTTGCATAGTTCTGAGTGCTGAGCTTTATAGGTTGTGCTCTACATTACATTACACATTCCTGACCAAATTGTCTTTCTTGTCAGTTAAGACCCAGGAAGTCTTTCACCTTTGGATTATACTGCTACCTACAGAATTGGACACTCTCAAACAAATAGTAGGAAGGGTTATGCTGGACAGTCTGCATCGGAGATGTCCTGGATCTCTTGGTCCAAATCAATCATTTCATAGGGGTACAAAATAGAATTAAATTTTCTGCCACCATCACCTCAAAAACAAGCAGATTTACTACTGGCAACCTGGTGCCAGCTTTAGTCACAGGGAGTGGTTGTACCAATTCCTTTAACAGAAAGAATCTGAGGTTTTTATTCAAACTCATTCACAGTCCCCAAACCAAAAGAGGCACCCGCCCCATGTTAGCCTTAAAGTCTCTGAACAGATTTCTCTGTGTTCCAAAATTCCAGATGGTTTTAGCAAGATCTGTCATTGCTTCTATCACCAAAGGGAAATTTCTGTCATTAGTAAACATACAAGATGCCTATCTACACATTCCCATCTTCCTTTCATATCAATTCTTTTGGCGTTTTGCTATGGTTGACCAACACTTCTAATTGTAGCACTAACATTAGGGCTGTCTTCTGTATCCTAAGTGCTTGCTCCACTTGCTTTTCTGTGGACACACACCATTCATGTGACAGGGTACCTGGACAACCTTTTTCTGCAGGATGATTGAAATCCTTCAAACCTCTGGCTGGTTAACAACTTGACTTCCGGAAGATTTACTACCTCTTTATGGCCAGGCCATTTTTTGCTATACGGCACTGCGTTACTTTAACTGACAATTGTGTGGTCATGGAACACTTGTACAATAATTAACCACTTCAATACTATGCACTTAGAACACTTTCCTACCAGACCAATTTTCAGCTTTCAATGCTGTTGCGCTTTGAATGACAATTGCACGGTCATGCGACGCTGTTCCCAAACAAATTTTTTATCATTTTGTTCCCACAAATAGAGATTTCTTTTGGTGGTATTTGATCACCTCTGTGGGTTTTATTTTTTGCGCTGCAAATACAAAGAGACCAAAAATTTAAAAAAAAGATTTTCTCTGTCACAAAACTGTGTAAATAAGTACATTTTCTCCATCACTGATGGGCACTGATGAGGCTACACTGACGGGCACTGATGAGGCAGTACTGATTGGCACTGATGAGGTGGCACTGACGGGCACTGATGATGAGGCACTTATATG
The DNA here is from genome assembly GCA_018402905.1 of Glandirana rugosa. Classification (NCBI taxonomy): domain Eukaryota; kingdom Metazoa; phylum Chordata; class Amphibia; order Anura; family Ranidae; genus Glandirana; species Glandirana rugosa. The sequence goes on along the minus strand of BLSH010367572.1, from coordinate 329,612 downwards.
CAGCAATTATGGGCACTGATAAGCAGCACTGATGGGCACTGATATGCATCACTGACAGGCACTGATAAGCGGCACTGATGGGCACTCATAGGCGGCACTGGGCACCGATAGGTGGCACTGATGGGCACTCGTAGGTGGCACTGATAGGGGGCACTGCTACGCACTGATAGGGGCACTGGTGGGCAGATGCACTAATAGGGGCCATTTCCCTGGTGGTCTAGGGTGTCATCTGAAGGTGGCACTGAGTGCCATCCATATTGGGCACTGTGGCCCTTACCTGGTGGTCCTGATTGGCTCCCTGGTGGTCCTGAGTGGGCACATCTTTGGTTGTCCCTGAGCAGACTCCCTGGGGGTCTAGGGTGGCGATCTGAGGGAGGACTGCGCTGATAAACCATCAGCACAGACCCCCCCCCCTGTCAGGAGAGCAGCTGATCGGCTCTCCACTGCTCAGGTCTGCAGACCCGAGTACAGGAAAAGCCCATAAACGGCTCTTCCTGTTTACACTGTGGCCAGCCGTGATTGGTCACGGCTGATCACATGGTAACGTGCTTCTGATGTAAGCGCTTTACCGAGATCAGTAATGCGGGGGTCAGACTGGACACTCCCGAGCGCGCGCCAGCATGTTATCTATATATAATATATCTATATAAGTTCCTACCTTTATCAGAATCCCTCTAATATAAGCCTTATGCGTCTCCCACAGGAGAGATCGTGATATATCTTGCTCGTCATTAATGTCAAAGAAACTTTGCAGCTTTTTTTCCACGATCTCCGCTATCTTTGGTTCCTGAAATCAGTGACTCGTTTAGCTTCCATAGTTTTTCTCCCTGTACCTCCCCTCCTATCTCCAATCTGATCCACCCCGGGGCATGGTGCGAGACTGTGGTAGCTCCAATTTTAGCTTCCCTCATCATGGGTAGCATCCAATGCTCTATTAGCACATGGTCCAGCCTTGGATATGATCCATGTACCGCAGAGTAATATGTGTACTCTCTTTTCTCCGGGTTACACACCCTCCATCCATCTACCAACTGATGTTCCCTCAGGAGTTTTCTAATTATGTTTTGTCTACGGGTGCTCCCTTGTCTCCCATGTCCCATTGCATCTATATGTGCCTCCATACACAGATTCAGGTCCCCAGCTATCACCAGATATCCTCCTTTAAAGTCCGCCAGTCTCCCCAGGGTCCTTCTCAGGAATAGCTCAGGGTCTTTATTGGGAGCGTATATGTTTGCGAAGGTCCACTCCGTGTTCCACAGGTTTCCCCTAACAAACAAATACCTCCCATCCGGATCTGTTAATTGATCCTTTACCGTAAACACTACGTCTCTACTAAACCCTATGGCCACCTCCTTTGCCCTTCACGAGAACAAGTCTCCATAAAACCAGCTGGGAAACAGAGCTGTCCTTAGGCTAATACCAGAGGAATGGGCTATATGAGTCTCTTGTAGACATACCACCTGACCTCCCAGGTACTGTAGTTCTTTATTTACCTTATATCTTTTCTCGGGTGTATTCAACCCCCTGATGTTATATGTTAATACTTTTATGGTCTACATGGGTTCAGCGTATGGTTTTCATCTCACTCCTCTAAAAAACACAGGTCAATCTGGCAATCGTTACTTCTTTTTAATCTCTTCCCTACCCCTCTACCCCCTCTCCCCCTCCCCCCTCCCTCGTTAGAACGGCCATCTCTGTTCTATTCCTTGTGTGGGTCTCCGAGTGCTGTACCACTCGTGTTCCCTTACCCACACCTCTTGGAGAAGTTACCCGGGCACCCCCTCCCCCCGTCCCTTCGTTGGTTCCATCACCCCATTCCCCTTACTGAGCTCCTATTAACTCCTACATCTGCATGGGTCATAGGGCAATCTAACCTCCCACTCCCCTCTACTCCTCTCCTCCCACTCTTCCTCTCCCCTCCTTTCGAGTCCATCTTCTTCTGTCCGATCCTCCTGTTCCACTGGGAGCTCTCTTGTCCCATCCCGGTAAAGGTGGAGATTGGATCTCCAGTCTCTCACAGAACTATTTCAAGTCCTCGGGGAACCTCAATATTGCTGTTCGCCCATCTCTCCTCCCTTTTAAACATGCTGGGAACCCCCACCAGTAAGTTATATTCAGCTTCCTCATATATTCTGTCAAAGGTTTTAGGGTTTTCCTCCTTGCCAGTGTCTCCAGGGAGAGATCCGAATATATCTGAAGTTCTGTTTCCTCGTACATTATTTTGTCCATCTTCCGGGTTTTCCCTAAGATCCTTGCTTTCTCGTCTGCGTAATGAAATCTCACTATTACATCCCGGGGGACCTCATTTCCTCTAGATTGGAATCTGTTGATCCTGTGAGCTTTGTCTATCTTTATCTCCTCCGCTACTTCCTTACCCAGTATTGGATTAAAGAGCTCCTTCAACACCTCCGCTAATGCCTCATCGTTGTATTTATTCTGGCAGACCCCTTATACGTAAATTCTTCCGGCGGCTCCTATTCTCTTGGTTCTCCATTTTGTATGCCATGTCTCTGTTTATCCTCTGTAATTCTTTCACTTCCTTATCCAATTCTTCCAACCTCAGATCATATACATCTAGCCTTTCCTCCATTTCCTCCACTCTTTGTAGGACATGGCCTATATCCCCTCTGACCGCTGCTATGTCTGCTTTCAGGGACACTTCCACCTTTGCCAATGTCTCAGTTAGCATTTCTTTTATTTGGGAAGCACTGACCTGGGTCTCTCCCGCCTTCTCTGGCGTGGTCATCTGGCCTATCCCTCCCCTTTTCTTCTGTTCGCCGATCTGAGTTTTCTGGGCTTTTGAAGTTTGGGTCTTACTACTTCCAGGGGGTGTACCCTCCGTATTACCTTGTTTGAGTATTGATATTCCAGGTCCCCCAGTGGTCCCTCCTGCTTCCCTCTCCCCTGTAGGGCTTCCCTGGGGTTCCTGCATACTTGTTTCTGCTACCATATAGCGCTGAATCCCCACTGGGCTACTCGCAGGTTGCGTGCCTTTCTTAGGGCCACTTTTACTTGTTTTGCCTTTCATTTCTATTTCCTGCAGTTATCTATAAGAACACCGGGGGGCTCTGTTTGTCCCAGGTATCCACTGTACACTTCCTTTCCCTTTTTTCTTCCCCTTTAATACTCTGTGGTCCAAAGTATCTGTATCCTCCAGCACTCTTTGATCTACCTTTTCCAGATCAGAAAAAAAAAAGAAAAAAGAAAAGGAGAAGATGGGGCAGCAGAGAACACTGGGGAAAGAAGTGCATACAGAGGGGATCCTTCAATATAGCGTATTATTCTGTCCTTTCATTTTCCCATTCAAAGTGTGAGATAAAACACAGTTCCATTACAGTTCAAACAATAGAGATAGTTTTTTATAGCTACCACTCCGCCGTCCTGTTCATCCTCTTTTCGGATCTCACTTTCCTTTTATGCCTCTATTCTGGACTCATAGAGGGGAAGTCTTAGTGCTGCATTCAAGCTGCATCCAGTGTGCTTCTACAGCTCTCCTTCTGGACCTCCAGGTCCCTCGGCGCTCTGTCTACAGGCGGGTGTCTGCTGGCGGGTGAGAGCTGTCACGGTGGTTGCTCTGAGAGGAACCCGCTGTTATCGCGCTCCCCAGCCACCGTTTCCTCTGCTCTCCTCCGCCGAGTGCTTCACGGCCCTGTGCCGCTCGTTCGTTCCTCGTCCGGCGCTCCTCCACTCCCTCTTTGTTGCTGGGCGCCTCTCTCACTGGCGGCTCAGCTCGCCGCTTCTCCTTGGGCCGGCGTCGAGCACGGAGGGTAGAGCGTGGAGCGAGACACGCTCGCACTCAGTCAGGTGTCAGGTGCGGTGGGGGTGGAGGCGGTGACCGGACGACGTCATACACGTCTACTCTCCTCCCATCTCTCCTTCCTTCTATATCCATACATACAGTTGTATGCAAAAGTTTAAGAACCCCTGACAATTTCCATGATTGTCATTCATAAATATTTGGGTGTTTGGATCAGAAATTTCATTTTGATCTATCAAATAACTGAAGGATACAGTAATATTTCAGTAGTGAAATGAGGTTTGTTGGATTAACAGAAAATGTGCAATATGCATCAAAACGAAATTAGACAGGTGCATAAATTTGGGCACCCCAACAGAAAAATCACATCAATATTTAGTAGAGCGTCCTTTAGTTGAAATTACAGCCTCTCGAGATGCTTCCTCTAGCCTGTAATGAGTGTCTGGATTCTGGATGAATGTATTTTGGACCATTCCTCCTTACAAAACATCTCCAGTTCAGTTAGGTTTGATGGTTGCCGAGCATGGACAGCCCACTTCAAATCACCCCACAGATGTTCTGGTCTGGGGACTGGGATGGCCATTCCAGAACATTGTACTTGTTACTCTGCATAAATGCCCGAGTAGATTTTGAGCAGTGTTTTGGGTCATTGTCTTGTTGAAATATCCAGCCCCGGCGTAACTTCAACTTTGTGACCGATTCCTCAACATTATTCTCAAGAATCTGCTGATATTGAGTGGAATCCATGCGACCCTCAACTTTAACCAGATTCCCAGTACCGGCACTGACCACACAGCCCCACAGCATGATGGAACCTCCACCAAATTTTACTGTGGGTAGCAAGTGTTTTTCTTGGAACGCTGTGTTCTTTTGCCGCCATGCATAACACCCCTTGTTATGACCAAATAACTCAATCTTTGTTTCATCAGTCCACAGCACCTTATTCCAAAATGAAGCTGACTTGTCCAAATGTGCGTTTGCATACCTCAAGCGACTCCGTTTGTGGCGTGTGTGCAGAAAAGGCTTCTTTCACATCACTCTCCCATACAGCTTCTCCCTGTGCAAAGTGCACTGAATTGTTGAACGATGCACAGTGACACCATCTGCAGCAAGTTGATGTTGTAGGTCTTTGGAGGTGGTCTGTGGGCTGTTTTTGACCATTCTCACCAACCTTCACCTTTGCCTCTCCAATATTTTATGTGGCCTGCCACTTCTGGCCTTAACAAGAACTGTGCCTGTGGTCTTCCATTTCCTCACTATGTTCCTCACAGTGGACACTGACAGCTTATATCTCTGCGATAAGTTTTTGTAGCCTTCCCCTAAAACATAATGTAGAACAATCTTTGTTCTCAGGTAATTTAAAAGTTGTTTTAAGGCCCCCATGTTGCCACTCTTCAGAGGAGAGTCAAAGAGAGCAACAACTTGCAACTGGTCACCTTAAAGCGGTAGTAAACCCGTCCATTTAAGCATGTGCCGGAAATGTAACACTCCCATTGGTTGTGCTCTGAACCAAACTGTCAAACCATCCAATGGCTGGTGTCATAGCTGATCACATGTGCAGCATCACAGCATTTGAAGATTAAACAGAGGCCAAGATGGCAGCTTCCTTTGCTGAAAATGTTAGGAGGGTTTATTACCACTTTAAATACCTTTTCTCATGATTGGATGCACCTGTCTATGAAGTAAGGCTTAATGAGCTCACCAAACCAATTGTGTGTTCCAATTAATCAGTGCTAAGTAGTTACAGGTATTCAAATCAACAAAATGACAAGGGTGCCCAAATTTATGCACCTGTCTAATTTTGTTTTGATGCATATTGCACATTTTCTGTTAATCCAATAAACCTCATTTCACTACTGAAATATTACTGTGTCCTTCAGTTATTCGATAGATCAAAATGAAATTGCTGATCCAAACACCTAAATATTTATAAATGACAATCATGGAAATTGTCAGGGGTTCCTAAATTTTGCATACAACTGTATGTATGTTGTTTTCAGATGCCCTGGGTGATCAATACTATATCCCCACGGACCCGTCGGTGGTACACATCGTCGTTAACTACTTACCTACTCCTCTCTCTCTGCTGTTGTGCCACCTCAATATACCGCCTCAGCTCCTGTGCTGGATATTGATGCCCGGCCTGCCTCAGTGTCTGCTGCCACACCCCACAGTCACAGGTGATCTTTTAAGTATGGGTTGGGTATTCCATCAACCCCCCCCCCCCATATTACTCTATGGCTTAGCATGACCCATTACTTCTTGATCTTTATACTCTTTTTTTAGACATTTTATTGACAATTGGCTCCTGATGAGTGGCAGCATGGCCACGAAACACGTAGAGCCTTAGACCTCACAACCATGCGCCATACTAGAATTATTTACCTGTACCAGCATGTTTTGTATATCTTCTTGCATTTTTATTATGATTATCCTACAGGTATGCTGTTAGCCATTAATTATTTACCTAAATACAATTATACAGCTATCGTGCAACAATGTTTCTTCATGCATGTATGTATGGGTATGTATATATGAACTATGTCCTATTTTTTATTACTATATTTATTACTGTTGATATATGTGGTCATTAGACCTCTGTCCTCTGACAGATGAAATAAAAATTATTTTTTAGACTATGTCTCCTACTGTCCATGTAGCGCGCCTCATTTAACCACTTGCTTACTGGGCACTTAAACCCCCTTCCTGCCCAGACCAATTTTCAGCTTTCAGCACTCTTACACTTTGAATGACAATTGCGTGGTCGTGTGACACTGTACCCATATGACATTTTTATAATTTTTTCCCATAGAGCTTTCTTTTGGTGGTATTTAATCACTGCTGGGTTTTTTTATTTTTTGCTAAAAAAACCAAAACAAGACCGAAAATTTTGAAAAAAAAAAACCTGTTTCATAGTTTTTTTCTATATAAATTTTGAAAAAGGTTATTTTATTTCCTTCATTGATGTGCGCTGATGAGGCTGCACTGATAGGCACTGATAGGCTGCACTGATGGGCACTGATAAGTCAGCATTAATGGGCACTGATAAGGTGGCACTAATGGGCATTGATAGGTGCCACTGATAAGCACTGGTGAGGCGGCACTGATAAGCTGCACTGACAGGTGGCAGTGATGGGTGGCACTTATGGATACTGATGGGCACTGGTGTGTAATGCAGATATGCAGCACTGATCGATGGCACTAATTTGTAGCACTGGTGGGCACTGGTAGATGGCTCTGTTGGGTACTGACAGGTGGCACTGGTGTGCACAGACGAGCCATCCACGGCCGATGTCCCTCTGACAGAAGCCGGTGATCGGCTCCTTTTTCCCCTCACGCTGACAGCGTGACGGGAAAAAAAAATACCGATCACCGGCTTCTGTTTACATCACGTGATCAGCTTTCATTGGCTGACTATGTAGTAAGGGGGTGGGGCCGCCCCCTTACTCTGATCTGTGATCAGCCGAGTCCCATGGACTTGGTGATCATAGAGCGTGCTGCATGCGGCCAGCAGGGGGCGCACAGCGGCTCGTGCATGGGAGGATGTCCATGGACGTCCACCTGGAAATTGAAAGTCCCAAACAAACCCCCGCTTTTTCTATAATTACTAATGACACTGGCTGGGAAGGGGTTAAGCATCTAGGGCAATCAAGGGGTTAAATGTGTGCCTAATCAGTGTTTTTGTGTTTACTTTCAGGGGCTTTTACTAAGGGATGTGAACAGTTGTCCCCCTATAATATGAAAAAGAACCTTAGTGGCAAGATCATCAAGGATTATTATTTTTTATTTATATGGTCTTTATTTAAACAGGTAAATAGTGTACAGAGATAAGATGACCATAGACAATTACCAATTCCTGTCATAACACGGCAAACAGCTAAAACAGGCAGTCCCATGTCACCAAGACAATGTACAGAACGAAGAAAACAAAACAAACAACAAGCAAAACTGGTACATATGTAGACTAGGGATCCGAAGTGTCATGGGCAGAAATGGCGGTTAATGTCAAGCCTAACTGTGTGAGAGAAGCCATATTGGTCAGGAGGGCAACAGACCTTTTGTGGGCCATAGGGATGAACGGAAAGCACGTGCTAGAACCCACCAAATGGCAGTTACAAAATACTATCACCAACAAGAAGATCCCAGTAGCAATAAGATGGAAAAACACCCTATAAAATGTGTATATCTTTCAAGGAAAAAATACAAAAGGAAAGGAGTAAACAACTTGATAATTTCCCTCACGGTTGGACGTATACCCATACCATATCCTAAACTAGAAACACTTTCTGCTTAACAAGGAATGAATAAATCAATAGCATTCACTAGTTAACTAGCGGCCCCTGTAAAGCTATGTGAGTAATCTGATTGAGGGGTCTGCTAAACACCAATATGGCAACATATGGGCTCGATGGAACACAGTCCGGGACAGTAGTATAGTCCCACCAAGCTGGCCAGATATTATAGAAACGCTCATCAGGGATTATTTTGATAAAAGATACACCTTTAGAAAACAACTTTTAAACTAAGATTACCAAATTAACACGTGTATGAGATTTTAGTGCCCACGTTTAAAGGCAAAGTTCACATTTGTTCACTTTTTTTTTTATTTTTTAAATTCCAGCTCCCCTATCTACCAATATAGCATTCATGTACTTTTTTTGCAAAAATATCAACGCTTTCCATAAAATCTACGGACACTTACCTTACTGTCCTCCATCCATGTTTCCAAACATATCTATTCCTTTGGTCTACTTCCTGAACAGACTTTAGGTCATGACACAGGAAGGAGTTGATCAGCTAACCTCATTAGCACACCCCCTGCATCATCCACCTTCCTACCTACCGCCCATCTCCAGGTGCATGTTTTTTAAATGAAATGCAATCACTCAGTGATCACCCTTCTCACTAAAGCCATAATATACAATCAGATTGCATAGTGTATGGTCATCTTTATACAAGTACATAAGAGGGAGTGGACAGAAACACTCAGCTGTCAAGCTCCGTTCACAACTCTGCATAGCGGGAACTCACATTCCCACATGGGAGGGGGGGGGGTGTTGGGGGGGGGGGCATTCATTTTGAAGCATTTTCACTCATCACACATAGGGCAGCCAACCAACTGAATGGGCTGACCAATATGCAACAATCGCCCCAAAGAAGCTTCAGAACTTTTTTTTTTTTTACAGTGGAGCTTGGTGCGTTTCTCACTGCGATTTTTGGTGCTGTGCATTTCTGAAATGCAAGGAAACGCACAGATGTGAATGGAGCCTCATTGTTCTTGTGTTACCACACCAATTTCACTTTCACACCCCATTCACATCTAGCATAGTGGGCTTGTTTTTCCTGTGACACGCATAGGGAAGCCTGTTGATTTCAATGGGCTGTGCTATATGTGGCTTATGCGACATTTTGTCGTTTTGTGGGTTGCGCGTTTTTTTACTGTGCGGTTTGCAGCATTTGACACATGACAAAATGTGTGTTTGCTTCTGTGTTTGGTGTGCTGTTAATTAATGGCACTGAAAGCACAACTAGTAATTTTAGGTATGTATAAAAAAAAAAATGATGCGAGTTCCTGCTATGCAGAGATGTGAACGGGGCCTGACAGCTGAGTGTTTCTGTCCACTCCCTCCTATGTACTTGTATAAAGATGGCCATACACTATGCAATCTGATTGTATATTGTGTATTTAGTGAGAAGGGTGATCACTGATTGATTGCATTTCATTTAAAAAATGTGCACCTGGAGATGGGCGGTAGGTAGGAGGGTGGATGATGCAGGGTGTGTGCTAATGAGGTCAGCTGGTCAACTCCTTCCTGTGCCATGACCTAAAGTCTGTTCGGGAACTAGACAGAAGCAATAGAAGGGTCTGTAGATTTTATGGAAAGCATTGATATTTTTGCAAAAAAAGTAAATGAATGCTATATTGGTACATATGGGAGCTGGAGTTTAAAACAAAAAGTGAACAAAAAGGTAAACAGGGCCTTTTAATCTCCTTAAAAAAAGCACTAGCTTCAGGCTGATGGTAACTGAGTTTCAATATGGCAAAATAAGGCCTTCAACATTTGCATATTCATAACGTTGAGAATAAGGAGTGGACATCTTAATAGCAATGATTCCTTTACGGTCATTAAGGGTCACAGGAATTATTTTATGGCCGGGTTATACTACCATCTACAGGAGGCCTTTGAATAAAGTTCCTTCCAGCCAGGTGAATTCACCCTGTAAGGAAACCAAGATGCCTGCCCCTCATTCCTCAGTGGAGGATGTGGCAGGGGTCAGGATAAGAGGAGTGATTCCTAGAGTTGGATGTTGTGGATAGGCAGGTGTGCAGTGTTATCTAGCAATATTTGGGTACCCTCTAGATCAGGGGTGTCAAACTGGCGGCCCTCTAGCTGTTGCAGAACTACAAGTCCCATCAAGCGTCTGCCTGTGGGAGTTATGCTTGTAACTGGCAGCCTCGTAATGCCTCATGGGACTTGTAGTTCCGCAACAGCTGGAGGGCCACCAGTTTGATGCCTGTGCTCTAGATCAGTGTTTTTCAACTCCAGTCCTCAAGGCACACCAACAGGTCATGTTTTCAGGATTTCCATGAGTTTGCACAGGTGATTTGATCAGTTTCACTGCCTTAGTAATTACCACAGCTGTTTCATCTGAGGGAAATCCTGAAAACATGACCTGTTGGTGTGCCTTGAGGACTGGAGTTGAAAAACACTGCTCTAGATGTTGCATGGATGAATTTCTGTTCATTCTTCTAGTAGGGTGCTTTGGTGCATCTGTTGGGTAGTGAGGTACCCTCAGTTCTGCATATTCTCTTTATTAAGGATTACACTTACTCTTCTTACCTTTCAGGGTAACTTCAGGACTGGTTTCCCCTGGGGGTGTCATCAGTTTTTTTTCTGATCTATTAAGATGTATGTTGTGAGAGCTTCTGGCCATGCAACTTTTTCTTATGAAATCTCTCTCTGCGCTTCTAAAGTAAAAGTACAAGGCTTTGGCTCTCTCTCATTTTGACCAGCTAGTCTTTTTATTTTGGACTTTTTATGTGGTCCAAATTTCCCTCTACGAATTTGTGTTGTTTTACTGGGTCTGGGCCCAGCAAATTGTTTTTCTTCTGTTTACCCCATTTATTGCTGGTCTGCTATACTCCCATTTTGGTAGTTATTTATTACCACCTGTTATTGGTAGATTGCTGGTTGGCTCTGCAGTTCTCACTGGCAGGGGTCCACTGCCACTTTAATCAGGAGTTTCCCATTGGCATTGGTTTTCTTTGCCCTGCTCTGGAGCATCAGTTCAATCCTCTGTCCTCCTATTGCTTATGGCAGTTTGTCTTTCAGATGGCTTCTCCTTATCTATCCTTGAGTGAGGATTTGGTTCCTTTGGGTACCTTTGCCGCGCACCTTTCTACATTTTATTGGTCCTATCCGTGGTTGTTGCCCACCCTTCAGCTTGATTCTTTTGGATGTGTTGTATTGCTTGCTCACAAAACTGAGGAGGGGATGCTGGAGGGGTTTTGCAGGGCTTACTTACAACTTTTTCTGTTTGCCAATGTCCCTATGTTCTATAGGCAGCAGTATAACTCGACTGTGGACTCAATGGATACAAAAAACATTTTACAGTAAATACAAAAATCTTAATATTTGTAACATCTTAATAGCATGTAAACTGAACAATTGTAGGATAAACTCATCACAAAATATAATAGTCAGGGGTGTTAAAATAACTTGTCCATCTGGGGGGATCCTCACTTCACCTCATAATCAAGGTATAACATGTTACATGTTATAAATGGACTGGCCTCTGCACC
>BLSH010367572.1:284389-318041 GCA_018402905.1 Glandirana rugosa | reverse complement strand
CTTTAATCAGGAGTTTCCCATTGGCATTGGTTTTCTTTGCCCTGCTCTGGAGCATCAGTTCAATCCTCTGTCCTCCTATTGCTTATGGCAGTTTGTCTTTCAGATGGCTTCTCCTTATCTATCCTTGAGTGAGGATTTGGTTCCTTTGGGTACCTTTGCCGCGCACCTTTCTACATTTTATTGGTCCTATCCGTGGTTGTTGCCCACCCTTCAGCTTGATTCTTTTGGATGTGTTGTATTGCTTGCTCACAAAACTGAGGAGGGGATGCTGGAGGGGTTTTGCAGGGCTTACTTACAACTTTTTCTGTTTGCCAATGTCCCTATGTTCTATAGGCAGCAGTATAACTCGACTGTGGACTCAATGGATACAAAAAACATTTTACAGTAAATACAAAAATCTTAATATTTGTAACATCTTAATAGCATGTAAACTGAACAATTGTAGGATAAACTCATCACAAAATATAATAGTCAGGGGTGTTAAAATAACTTGTCCATCTGGGGGGATCCTCACTTCACCTCATAATCAAGGTATAACATGTTACATGTTATAAATGGACTGGCCTCTGCCCCCCCCCCCCCCCCAGCTGTCACAATCTGTTCTGTGAATGGATGGACTACAACTACCAACAGCCTTTATGACTGTTGGCTTGTAGTTCTCTATGGACTAACAGGGTGCTGTTGAGTAGGTGAGTTGAGGGTAGTTCATTGATTCTTTACAAACAAACGGCAACTACCCGAACTTATAACTGGCTTTAACAGCAAGCAGCACAATGGTGACGCATGTGAAACAAAAACAAAAAAAAATTCCCAGCTCAACTTACCAGCCACAACAAACCAAATTGTCCTAACAGGTCATGTTAAAAACAGGGGCTTAGTTTGCACACATTTGCAAATACATGTGTAAGCTGCAGAGGCCGTGACAAGGCACCCCAGTATTATCTGCAGTCCTAGCTCTAAAAATTTTGAGAGCCTCCGTAGTAGGAGCACATATATGATAATTTATAGATTTAGGGCAGGTCAGGGCTGTCTTAATGCATGGGCACCCCTGGGCACTGCCCAGGGGCCCCAGGTGCATGGGGGTCCCATGATAATCTTGTATTACATCATACTTGCCAACTTTCCTGGATTTGCTTGGACAGTCACGTTTTTTACTAAGCTGTCCTGGGATGGCCGTGTCCCAGGCAGTGTCCTAGAACCTGTACTGTGCCCTCCTGACCCCAGTATTTTGCCCTCCTGACTCGCCCCCTACAGTATGTACTGTGAGAGTAGATGCATACATTTGGGCAGACTGGTAGAGGCCCCAGTGCATTACTTTGTCCAGGCGCCCATGACGCTATTAAGACGGCTCTGGGGCAGGTAGTGTAGTTCATTGATACCTTCTGTCACTGACAGTCACAGGAGACATGCATGGCATCAGCCATATTGTGATCGCAGGTACAATGCTCTGCAGGCTCCTAAATAAAATAAAATAAATAAAATGCACATTTCTTTTACCTGCAACATCAATGTGCATTTATTATTTTCTTTTGAAAAAGGTGAACTTATCCTTTAATACACACAGAGGGTTTGATACAAGTGAGTGGTTATTGCTAGTTTATGAGAAATAGGGAGGACACCTGTGTATAAATTATTATAAGGTATGGTGTAGTGGTTTGAATACGGTTTAACAATACATGTTTCAAAATGCAGGGGTTCTGCTGTACTCTATCTCCCAAGATTATATTGGTGTAGCTGATTACAAGAATTAGCAAAAAATATATATGTAATATATGTTTATTGAATACTCAGAACATTGACATACATTCTGAATTTTCCATTACATTCAAAATAATGATTATGAAAAATATTCCAATTTCAGATAAGATGTTGTACGAGCATCATGTTGCCTGTTACTAGAGTTTTTTTCAAGGGTTCATGAAGAATTACATCAACTTCAAATAATCAGTGTCTAATTTTTAATTACATACACACTCTCAACCTTAAATTTGCGATTATGCATTGCATTACTTCTAAGGGTCCATTAATCCAATTTTCATGCATTGAGGTGCATTTTGATAGGAGGCTATTCAAAAAGACTTGGCTGTCAACACACCTCAATGCAAGCAGAAAAAAGGTCATTTTTTTTGTGATGCATATGCATCTGTGCATTGCAGTGCACTATACTGTACATACATTGCAATGCACTGTAGGTGTGCTTGTGGATAAAATGAGCTTTGCACTACAATGCATAGCTACAGTGCATTACCATGTGGAAGTGTGCTGCTGGCAGAATCACCAGGTGAAAATGAAAGAAACAAGCCTAAAAAAGAAAACGAATGCAGCCATAGAATCAAGAGACTGGTATATATATATATATATATATATATATACATACATACACACACACACACACACACACACACACACACAATCTCACAAAAGTGAGTACAGGCGGTCCCGGGTTACAAACAAGATTAAGTCTGTAGGTTTGTTCTTCAGTTGAATTTGTTTCTAAGTAGGAACAGGTTTTGCTATTTGTGCCCCTGTTCAGAAAATTTCACCTCACTTTCTGTCCCTGTGACAATTGGATTTTGAAAATTTTGGGTTGTTGTGGAAACAAGGATTGGTGATAAAGCTTAAGTGAATTTCCCTTCCTAGTGGGAGATTTCCTCTCACTTCCTGTTGTCTCCCTCTGTTTGTAAGTAGGAGTCATTTGTAAGTCGGATGTTTGTAACTAGGGGACTGCCTGTACACCCCTCACATTTTTGTAAATATTTTATTCTATCTTCTCATGTGACAACACTGAAGAAATGACACTTTACTACAATGCAAATTAGTGAGTGTACAGCTTGTATAACAGCGTAAATTTGCTGTCCCCTCAAAATAACTCACACAGCCAATAATGTCTAAACCGCTGGCAACAAAAATAAGTACACCCCTAAGTGAAAATGTCCAAATTGGGCTCAATTAGCAATTTTCCCTCCCCAGTGTCATGTGACTCATTAGTGTTACAAGGTCTCATGTGTAAATGGGGAGCAGGTGTGTTTAATTTGGTGTGATCGCTCTCACTCTCTCATACTGGTCACTGGAAGTTCAACATGGAACCTCATGGCAAAGAACTGAGGATCTGAAAAAAAAAAAAAAGAAAGGTTGCTCTACATACGCCGCACACTGCATCAAAGTGAGCGGTCATCCCAGAAGGAAGCCTCTTCTACAGATGATGCACAAGAAAGCCCGCAAACAGTTTGCTAAAGACAAGCAGACTAAGGACATGGATTACTGGAACCATGACCTGTGGGGTCTGATGAGACCAAGATAAACTTATTTCGTTCAGATGGTGTCAATCGTGTGTGCCGGCAACCAGGTGAGGAGTACAAAGACAAGCGTGTGTGTTGCCTACAGTCAAGCATGGTGTTGGGAGTGTCATGATCTGGGGCTGCCGGCAGTGGGGGAGCTACAGTTTATTGAAGGAACCATGAATGCCAACATGTACTGTGATATACTGAAACAGAGCATGATCCCCTCCCTTCGGAGGCTGGGCCGCAGTGCAGTAGTCCAACACGATAACGACCCCAAACACAACTCTAAGACGACCACTGCATTGCTAAAGAAGCTGAGGGTAAAGGTGATGGACTGGCCAAGCATGTCTACAGACCTAAACCCTATTGAGCATCTGTGGGGCATCCTAAAAATGGAAGGTGGAGGAGCGCAAGGTCTTTAACATCCACCAGCTCTGTGATGTCGTCATGGAGGAGTGGAAGAGGACTCCAGTGGCAACCTATGAAGCTCTGGTAAACTCCATGCCCAAGAGGGTAAAGGCAGTTCTGGAATAAAAATGGTGGCCACAATTTGGACATTTTCACTTAGGGGTGTACTCACTTTTGTTGCCAGCGGTTTAAACATTAGCGGCTGTAGGTTGAGTTATTTTGAGGGAACAGCAAATTTACACTGTTATACAAGCTGTACACTCACTACTTTACATTGTAGCAAAGTGTCATTTCTTCAGTATTGTCACATGAAAAGATATAAAATATTTACAAAAATGGGATGGGTGTACTCACTTTTGTCAGATACTGTATATTACATTTTTTTACTCTTGGATTTAGATATTCTTATGGGGAACTTAAAATTTGTGAACAGGCATGCTTTTTATTGAAGAGAGACATGCTATGGGGTCAATTTTCAAAAAAGTCCTGTGCAAATAATCCCCATAATGTGTCCAATATGTTTGTTTCCTATGATCGTCAGCTCCATCTAGTGGCCATAATGCAATATTACCCTGAAATACCTCAGTCATGATAATACAGCAGCATGGCCACTAAATGGAGATGAATTAACACATTTTGGGGAATATCTGTGACAGCTGTGTGAATGCTGTGACATTAGCACAGCAAGTTTTTTTTAAATAGAGAAAGTATATGTTTCTCCTTAAGGATTCTTAATGGTCTGTTCACAAACTTTTTTATAATGTTCACTAACTGCAAATGCACAGCGCAGTTTACAATCCTGGCATATGCCAGATGCAAGGATGAACTCCAGTTGCACATACAGGAGTTAAGTCATCCTAATCTGGCCAATTAAGGTGTCCAAAGATCCCAAACCTGGTCTGAATTTTTGGTTGTATTCTTGCTTCAGGTCAGTGAATCAGGTGGTATTTAAGCCATTGACAGCAAGGCAACCAGCATTTTCAGGTGGTCATCAGCAATGGCAAGTACAAATTTAGTTAAAACGCATCCTTAGAGGTAATATATGATGTCTACAAATAATGTCCCCTAAACTCTACCATCATTTTTTTTCATCTTCTAGGCATTTCAACTGCATTACAATCATCAAAGTGTACAATTTGTTAGTGGTAAAATTTCATATAACATCTTGAGGCAGATAAGCAGTTCTAATATGTTTTATGTCAAATGTCTCATGTGAAATCCTTTAGTATTTTGTGCTCCATGTTTTTAAAGATGAGTATTTTACCCTGAGTATATTTTTTACAAGAATTACCCTGAGTATATTTAAAACCAAAATGTAGATCTTCATACATCAATTGACCATGGTGTGAAAGTTGCAGGGTCATCCTTTTTGATCTAAAAAAAACAAAAAAAAAACAAAAACAAAATTGAAAAAATGATTGTGGTATTTGTAATATTTGCATACTCGGGCAAAGCTGTACTTTTCGGATTTTTTTTTTTTTAAATGTACAGTGATACCTCGGTTCACAAACGTAATTCGTTAACTGACTCTGGTTGCGAACCAAGGCAAATTTTCCCATAGGGTTCAATGTTAATCCGGTTAATCTATTCTGAACTTTTTTTGTTTTTGAAGCACAAAGCTATAAAAAAAAATACAGTACAGTATAAAGAGAGAGAACACCAATCTTGTACATTCTTGTCACCTGCATTTGCGCTTTGCATATTCTTGTCACCTGCATTTCTGCTCCGCACTTTCTTCTTACCACCATGCTTGCTCTGCATTTTCTTTGGAACCATACTGGATGTACAGTACAGCATGTATGTGCTAAAAAGCACACCAAAAAGCTTCTCAATACTGTACGGTAAGTGTCTTCACAGTGCTGTAAACTTTCAGTGTCTCTGTGACCTGCGATCTCACCAGAGCAGGGAAAAGCAAGGAAAATGGCTACAAATATTGCGTTTGTGAACCGAAGCGGAGTTCACGAGCGAAGCAAATTTTTGTGATCTCTTCTGTTCGTGAACCGAGGTACCACTGTATTGGATTATGAAAAATAGGAAATAAGAGGCTGAGATAAGGACATTGTTGCTGCCAGCACAAAATGCTCAGTCCATCTGCACTTGGATATAGTTAATTATTCATCCTACTCACCTGGTAAGTTTGCCATTTACTGTAGCCTGTACATATGCAAACTATGATCCACCAGTAGGCGTAGTGTAAATTTCCTTGTGGACTATAACATATTGGACTTGTTTCTAAACACTAGTGACATGTTGTTCTCTTGAACAGGTAGCATTATATTGTCATATGAATGGACAATTAGCTTTGAGAAAAAAAAAGCTGCATTTTTTTACTTCTGCAAGGTCAGAGACTTTAAAAGGTTTATAAAATGTAATACTTGGGCCCAGTTCACATATATGCGAATTGGATGCGTTTTGAACAGCATCTGATTCGCTTGATATGTGAACGGCTTTCTATGGAGCCGGTTCACATATGTGCAGGCCGGCCCCGGTGTGTTTTTAGAAAAAAGTCATGTACAATGTTTAGCCTGGTTAAGGTGCAATTTCAAGTGTCATACAAATTTAAATTTCTCACATGAATCGCATCTGAACCCAGGAACAAAACCGCACCAGACTTCTTGAAAAAAAATAAAGAAATCTCAATTAAACAATGCCTGGATATATATGAACCAAGCCAAGTTCTGTGTATTTAGCCAGTTTTCTGGAGATCGCTCTAGGCCAGAGGTCTCCAAACTTTGGCCCTGGGGCCTGATGTGGCCCTTTACTTGCCTTTATCTGGCCCTTGAGGCATTATTCCTGCCACTGGCATCAATAATGGGGCATAATTCCTTTCATTGACATCAACAATGGGGCACTATTCCTCCCTCTGACACCAACAATGGCGCATCATTTCTTCCACTGACACCAACAATGGACACTAATCCTTTCATTTACACCAACAATGGGGCATAATTCCTGACAACAACAATAAGTCACTACTTCTTTTTATTGACGCCAATGATGGGGCATAATTCCTTCTACTGACAACAATGGGGCACTATTCCTCCTGCTGACACAAATGATGGGGCATAATTCCTACCACTGACACCAACACTGGAGCATAATTCCTGCCACTGACACCAGCAATAGAGCATAATTCCTACCACTGACACCAACAATAGGGCACGATTCCTTCCATTTATACCAACAATGAGGCATAATGTCTGACACCAACAATAAGGCACTATTCCTTCCATTGACACCAACGATGAAGCATAATTCCTTCTACTGACATCAACAATGGGGCACTGTTCCTGCTGCTGACACCAATGATTGATGGGCCATAATTCCTGCCAATGACAACAATGGTGCATAATTCCTTACATTGACACGATGGGGCACAATTCCTTCTACTGATAACAATGGGGCACTATTCCATCCATTGACAACAACAATGGGGCATAATTCCTTCTACTGACACCAATGATGGGTGCACTATTCCTCCTACTGATACCAATGATGGGGTACTATTTCTCCCACTGACACCAACGATGGGGCATAATTCCTTCTACTGACATCAGTAGAAGGGGGCACTATACTCCCACTAACACCAACAATGGAGCATAATTCCTGCCACTGACACCAACAATGGAACATAATTCCTGCCACTGACACCAGCAATAGGGCACTATTCCTTCCATTGACAACAACATTGAAACACTATTCCTCCCACTGACAACAATGGAGCATAATTTCTGCCACTGACACCAACAATGGAGCATAAATCCTGCCACTGACACCAGCAATAGGGCACTATCCCTTCCATTGACATCAATGATGGGGCACTATTCCTTCTACTGACACCATCTATTTCTTTTCTTCTATTTCTAATACCAAAGATCTGGCATTGTTTACCCCCACTGGGCACAGTAAGCCCCTCTAAAGTCTGAAGGACAGTAAACTGACCCTTTCGTTAGAATGTTTGGAGACCCCTGCTCTAGGCAAGCAGATAATTACAGAGATTAAATACATGAATGAGAACCGCTTTACCTGCCAAAGGATTTGTAATATTGTCCTTTCAGTCCTGAGATATACAGAGCTCGTTTACAAATGCAGCAGCCTTTCACCCCCCTCTTAGAAGTGATCCGCAGTGGATCGCTTTTCAGAGGGCAGCTGGGAGGTGATATTTTACTTCCTCACCACCTGTTTGAACCCTCAAAAGCCTACACCACTGTGCTACCACTACATGCATGGCACACGATCGCAGGGCAGTTGAGGCGCAGCAGCATTCACTTTAACAGTATTACTTTAGCTGTGGCATGTGTACCTTATCTTGCTGATATTTACAGCTTAAAGTGATTGTAAAGTCTGTTATTTTTTTTCAGAAGGTATAACTTAAGGCACATCTTTTTTTTTAGTTTGGATAGAGTGGAGAGGGATTAGAACACTTGTCAGTTTTTATTGCCGTCTGTGCCCCCATTAAGGAGATTCACCCTCTCGATTTGTCCTGTTTATCATTATCATTGAAGTGAAAGTCCCCAGTAAAGTAATAGGAGGGATATCTTCCAATGGGGACACTGGTTCTGGTGACCTGGGAATTCCCAACTAATTCCCTTAATCTGCAGGGATTTCGTCTTACTGTTTGGCTATGGGACAGGAAGTGAAGGGAAATCTCCACAATGAGATACAGATGGCAAAAAAAAAAAAATCTGACAGGGGTTATAACCTCCCTTAAGCCTAGTACACACTAGCAGTTTTTTTTAGTTCAGTCCACCAGGCTGCTAAAAAAACTGAAGAGCTCAGGAGGGGCCGCTGGACTAACAATCCCGTGTTAGTACAGCGATTACCCCCGCTGAGCTATTGTGTTCTGACAGGGGGACGGCCCCCCCACCAGAACACATCAGTCAGTGCTTTCAGCCATTGGCTGAGAGCACTGAATGGGTGCCGGTTATCAGACCTCTTATAGTCACGCCCCTTCGTCAGAACACAGCCGAATGGCTGGCTTCTGTCGGGCTGGCTGCCGTACACACAGGCTGAATGTCGGCCAACAGCTCCTGCTGCTCTCAGTGACACTTGTGAGAAAAGGAAGGGTAGAGAAGAATTAAAGCCAGGCACAGCACTGGATCGATATAGGACTCAGATAAGTGTTTAAGGAGGAGCTGGGGGCACTGCTATTGTAAGGTTTTTTACCTTAATGCAGAGAATGCATTAACCACACTTGTTTCTGCACCTGCAGTCAAAAGCAGTGCATTTTCAGGTGCATGAAACTATGTGGTGCAATAGCACCATGCGGCTGCAATTTTAAAAAGGTGTGGGGACCGCTGTGTGTTCCTGTAGGTACAGCAACCAGTGGCATCACTAGGGTTGGTATCACCTGGTGGGGTAAAACACGGTGTCACCCCCCTCCTGTTTAGGCTGCCCAGTGCTCTGCAGAGAGCGCACAGTCACGGGGTGCACCCCAAACTGGCCCCTGTAACTGATAGTATAGGGTGGTATAATGGCAGGTTAGAGTAGTAAAGGGTGTTACAGTGGCATGCTAAGGTGGTATAGTGGCAGGCTAGGGTAGTATAGTGGCAGGCTAGGGTGGTATAGTGGCAGGTTAGGATAATATAGGGGGGTATAGTAGCAGGTTAGGGTGATATAGGGAAGTTGGGGTGATATATTGGCAGTTTGGGGTGGTATAGGGCAGGTTGGGGTGATACATTGGCAGGTTGGGGTGGTACATTGGCAGGTTGGAGTGGTACATTGGCAGGTTGGGGTGGTACATTGGCAGGTTGGGGTGGTATATTGGCAGGTTGGGGTGGGATATTGACAGGTTGGGATGGGATATTGACAGGTTGGGTGGGATATTGACAAGTTGGGTGGGATAATGACAGGCTGGGGCGGGATATTGGCAGGCTGGGGCGGGATATTGGCAGGCTGGGGCGGGATATTGGCAGGCTGGGGCGGGATTTTGGCAGTTTGGAGTGGTATATTGGCAATTTAGGGTGGTTTAGGGCAGGTTAGGACTCTATGTAGTCACAGTGTGCAGTAACTTGCAGCATGCCTGCAGATGTAGACACCCAGGTGGGGCTGATGTGTCGCCTCTTTCTCCTTCAGCTGTGGGATCAGCCAGAGTGAAGGAGTCTGTGGGAGGAGTGGAGGGCAGACACACCCCCAGCTCTGCCCACCAACCCCCGACTGCCTCAGGAGATATTGGAGATCCCCGAGTGACAGCTTAGACTGACTGGAGAGTGATACAGGCAGCCTCCCGCGCACGGCTGGGTGCCCTGCTCGCACCGCTCCACTGCAAGCAATATAGTGCACTGTGTAGTGGCGGCCCCGGTGTCACCCCTCTAGCGGGTGTCACCCAGTGCAAGCTGCACCCCCCCCCCCCCATAGTGACGCCACTGATTGCAGCCCATTCAAATGAATAGGCTGTTGTGCCGGTGCAAACGTGGCATGTGGATAGTGTAATGGGTGTTAAAGTAACCTAATACAGGAGCTGTGTTACTTGCCAGATCACCAGGTAAAAGCAGATGGAAAAAAACTAAAAAATAAATCAAATGCAGCCACCAAGTCAAATGATTGATAAGATGCAATATATTAATATTTTTTGATTTTGGGTTTAATACGGCTTTAAATTTTCTAAATCAACCTCTATCAACCAATTTACCCCCAAGGAACCTATAAAATAATTTTCAGGTCAAGGTCAGTCCATCAATGAGAATAATGCTCCTTTATAGTAGTGCCGAGAATCTCACTCTTCCAGACACCTAAAGAGATCATTGCTGTCATACCACTGGCTCTTTTAAGTGGCATTGACCCCAAGAATTTCCAGGCACCATCAAATGGGAGGTCAATGAGCCATAGCTCAAGGAACCCCTAGCAACCTGTGGAGGAACTCTAGGGTTCTAAATGTGAGCAGTACCTGAATCTGACCTGGTACCAACCTTCGGCAGCATCTGTATGGCGTAGCTGGGGTGTATGTGAAAGAAGCACAGAAAGGAGGCAATGAGTTTATATGCCAATAAGAAGAATGCTGATAGGAGGAGAAAATAAGAAGAATGCTGATAGGAGGAGAAAATAAGAAGAATGCTGATAGGAGGAGAAAATAAGAAGAATGCTGATAGGAGGAGAAAAAGTGACAGAGATGAGCTAATCACTGTGCTGCTTCTCCTTTTACTGTCCAGTAACGGCCCGGGGGTGGGTCCAGTCTCAATGGAACCAGACTCAATGGAAATGGATTGAATGATGCTGGTCATCAGACTGAATACATCTAGTGGCACCAAAAAAAGACCGGTATCTATAATTTCTAAATGATATATTTAAATTAGTATCATTTTTATTTATCTATTAAAATATGTCATTATGGTTCTCATGTAACATGTGTTCTAAAGGAAAGTGGCGTAGCAGCAATTATTTTCCATTTTTTTTTACACTAGGTCTGAACACAACAAAAGGCCTAGTGTCCTTTCGACAACTTCATGCATGAATCTTGGCTTGTCAATCACAGTAATGCAGTATAATTTATGCTATAAAGCAAGATATAAAACAGTTACCATATCAGTGAACTTGTCTCCACAAGCCATACGTATCCTCTCTGGTGTTGCAGGGCTGTTTAGTGTGAAAGTGCTCGACAAGCCTCTTTCCTTTCGGACAGATGATAAAGCATCCTTTATTGCAAAGAACACAGCAGACCCTAGGAAAAGGCCTGCTTCCCCAATGCCCTAGGAGATAAACATAGCAATCATATAGAACTCCAAGCAAAAACTTTTGGAAGAAGTGAAGAAAGGTTTGAACTTTTTTTTAGGTTTGATTTTGAACAGAAAGGGTTGGGGTTTTTATTGCTGTCTGTTTTTAATAGACAGATTATTCTTACTTTCTGTCCCAGTGCAAGAGCCATCAGGTTAAAACTTGACAGCAGTCCTAATCTTTCCCTAGCCTATTTAAAGTTTCCATGAAGGTTTAACCATAAAAAGTTACTTTTGCGCAGGTGTGTTAGATTGTAAATACAAGCAAACTTCATAGTTAATCACTTTACCACCGTAAGATTTACCCCCCTTTCATGACTAGGCCATTTTTTGCCATGTTTTGCCATTTGGCACTGCTGAAATATCCCATCAATTTTTTTTTTTTTTTAAAAAGTAAAATTTCTTCATAAATTTAGACCAGTATATAGTAAGTGCATATTGATTGGTTTGCGCAAAAGTTATTGCGTCTACAAACTATGGGATATTTGTATTTATTTTTACTTGTAATGATGGCGGTCAGCAACTTCTAGCGAGACTGCAATATTGCAGCGGACAAATTAGACACCTGTCACTTGACACTTTTTGGGGACCAGTGACACTAATACAGTAATCCGTGCTAAAAAATATGCACAGTCACTGTACTAATGACACTGGCAGGGAAGGAGTTAACAAAAAAAAAAAAACAATCCTCCTGCACTCAGGTCTATTGGTTAACTGGGTGGTGTCAAGAAAACAGACTGATTTTTGACAAAAGTGAGTAGATTTCCACACTCATGGGTCTTGCAGCACTCCTCAGGACCATGGGCATCCAAAAGATACTAAAGATTTAAAAAACAAGAGAAGGGCACACCGATCTAGTGCAGTACCATTTAAAAGGTTTATTAAAAGTATTAGAATAAAAATATATACCGTATATACTCGAGTATAAGCCGAGTTTTTTAGCACATTTTTTTGTGCTAAAAAAGGCCCCCCCTCGGCTTATACTCGAGTCAGTGTCTGTGGGTGGTCTGAAGAGATGAGTAGATTCACATTGCATAGAGCGCGCTGCTTCTAAGAGCCGCTCTGTGCATGAAACTGAGCTAATTACAATGGAATGCAGAGAATGCAGAGACCGCTGTCAGATTTTGTCGACTTGATGTCGGGAGGTGGGCGGGACGCGTGCGGGTGTTAGCTGTTCAGTCCTGCCCACCTCTGATCTCAGTGAAGATCTGACAGCTCTCTCTCTCTCTTTCTCTGCATTCTCGTGTAATTAGCTCACATTTTCATGCACAGAGTGGCTTAGAAGCAGCGCGCTCTGTGCTTTGTGAATCTACCTTACTCATCTCTTCTGCCAGTACCATCCAGTGCCAACTGCCAGTACCATCCAGGGCAGGTGGTGGGCAGGTGGTAATGGCTGCAATACCTCTGTTCTGGCTACAATCCCTGTGTAATGGCTGAGTCCCTGTGTTATGGCTACAATACCTGTGTGCTAGCTACAATTCCTGTGTTCTGGCTACAATACCTGTATAATGGCTCCCTGTCCCTGTATTCTGGCTGCTGCATTTCCCACCCTAGGCTTATACTCGGGTCAATAACTTTTCCCAGTTTTTTGTGGTAAAATTAGGTGCCTCGGCTTATATTCGGGTCTGCTTATACTCGAGTATATACGGTACTCACAAACAAAGCAATATAGAAAGCATTAAAGTGATAAAAGGCGAACACAGCGCCTCCAGGACTACTTTGCCGCTCCAATACAGCAGGGAGGCCAGACCATTTCCATATGACTAGGCTGATGCATTTCCAGGGTGAACCCTCTTCCTCTGGGTAGGCCAGTTGGCCTGTAGGCTCTCAGGAAGAGGGTTCGCCCTGGAAGCACGTCAGCCTAGCCATATGGACACGGTCTGGCCTCCCTGCTGTAGTGGAGCATCGAAGTAGTCCTGGAGGTGCTGTGTTCACCTTTTATAGCTTTAATGCCTTCTATATTGCTCTGTTTGTGAGTATATATTTTATTCGAATACTTTTAATAAACCTTTTAAATGGTACTGCATTAGGTCGGTGCGCCCTTCTCTTGTTTTTTAAATCTTTAGGGAAGGAGTTAACATCAGGGGCGATCAAAGGGTTAAATGTATGCCTAGGTTGTGCTTACTAACAAAAGTTATTGCATCTACAAACTATGGGATATATACTGGAATTGTTATTTTTTTATTATACCAATAATGGCAGCAATTAGCAACTTATAGCGGGACTGCGATATTGCGGCAGTCTGACACAAATTGACACCTTGTGGGAAGCAGTGACACAAATACAGTGATCAGTGCTAAAAATATGCAGTGTCACTGTACTGATGACACTGGCTGGGAAGGGGTTAAACATCTAGGGCAATCAAAGGGTTAAAGGTGTGCCTAACCAGCGTTTGTGTTTACTGTGTGTGCTGTTTTTACTAAGGGAAGTAATGTATTTTATTCCCTGCTTTGCAGGGACACAAAATCCATCACTTTCCCCCTGTCAGAACAGAGCCCTGCTTTGTTTACACAGATCATGGTAAAGGGCCTATTAAAGCAGCCCTTTACCATGTGATCAGCTGATTACATGTAAACAGACTTGCCGGTTATCAGCAGTCCTTTCCTCCCATGCTGTGTCTGTGTGAGGAAAGGAGAGCCTTAACAGGCAAGTCTGTCAGTACATTATTTACACTTATAATCAGGGCACTGATCATCAGTGCCCTGTTTATCAGTGCCGTCCCAGTGCTTTATCAGTGCCGCCCCATCAGTGCATCATTGCTGCCTATGAGTGCCACCTATCAGTGCTCATCAATACCGCCCATCAGTACAGCCTATCAGTGCTCATCACTTCCGCCTATCAATGGCATCTATCAGTGCAGACCATCAGTGCAGCCCACCAGTGCCTCCTCAGCAGGACTCTGAGCATCTCTCTCATACATCCCAGAGCCTGCACTAACAGTTCCCCCTCCCTCACACGGATGGGAGAGGAGAGAGCCGATCTGCTCCTTCTCCTCATGCCCCTCTCCTCCTGAGTGTGCACCATGTGAAGTGTGAAGCACAGCAGCTGAATGATAAAATTCAGCTGCTTAGCATCACACTTCCCACAGTGCACACATGAGAAGCGGGGCGGGAAGAGAAGGAGCAGATCGGCTCTCTCCTCCATTCGTACGAGGGAGGAGGGGGGAAACTGTCAGGTCATTGGTGCGATGGAGGAAGGAGGGGGAACTGTCAGTGCAGTCTCCGGGCTGTTTGAGAGAGGCACTCTCAGCTCAGAGCCCCCAGAGATACTCTCAGCTCAGGGCTATCAGCAAATTAATAAAAGTAATTAATTTGCAGATAGCCCATTGAAAACTATAAAAAGCTTTTTGAGTAAAACTTCTATTGGAGCTTTGCATAAATTATTACCCAATACTATATTGATTAAAGAGTAGAGACTAATCCATAGCCTTTGTGCTTTAGGGCATGACCACCAAATATGGAACATTGTTCTTTCCCGTCTACAATGGCGAAAGCAGGATGAGAAGTTTTTGGGTAGAAACGTAGATATCTGGGTGAGAGTGAGGTACCAGAAAAAAAAAAAAAAAATCAGATGAAAAAAAATCCTCCTGTTCCTGTTTGAACTGATGCAGATAAGAGAAGACTGCAGAAAGTCCAAAATGTATAAAGCTTGTCTGAGCTTTCACATAGCAGAGGTGGAGAGCTGAAATTACACACTGCAGAGCCCAGTGAGGAAAGCTCTGAAAGCTGATTGGAGGCAAAGGACACCCTCCTTCACACAGCAACAGAGCTGATGCTGTCAATCACAGGCTGTGTCTAAAGGCCCCTCCCCGTCACCTTTTTTCTCTTGGTGTTAGTAAAACTTGTCAGAAGTGACTCCTGCTGATAGTAAAGGAACAAGGCAGCAAACAGAAATAACACTTAGTGTTCTTAATTGGGACAAGTACACACTATAGAGGGGCATGCTTTGTTCATATTTAATGTCCGAGGTTTACGACCACTTTAAGCTCTGAGAATGAAAGAAAGAAGCTGACTGGTTGTCATATGCAGCTGCTCAAGAATCTGGCTTCCTCATTATTTAGTAAATTCCCCTAAATGTGTTTTTGGGTGGAGAAATGAATAGAGGGCGTTTCTAGAGAAATAAGCCCTGGAGAGTTGTGGTCTGTATGGCATTTATTGTCAAATCCAGGGTAGTTTCAGTTTGTTTAAAATGTTAGGAGATAAAATATTGTAATGGTAAATACTAGCAAAGTTCTTAGTGGTTGTCAACCTGTGACAACCACTTTAAGCCTAGAATAAGGCTTACCTGTAGGTGCACTGCATATCTCCCAAACCTGGACGGTCCAGGAGATATGCAGTGTTCTGCATGTGCCGACGTCATTTCGGCACATGCGCAGTGAAGAAACGGCCTCCGTGCCGTTTCTCCACCGACACTGTGCCGTGACTGGCGGCTCCCGCACGCAAGGAAGAGGAGCTGAAGATGGACGCCGCCTGCACAGGGGACAGCGCTGGACTCGTTTGCAGGTAAGTGGCACATAACGGGTTACTATGCGATGCATAGTAGCCCATTATGCTTCTAATTTACAGGTGTATGTAGAGGAAGTAAAGGTGTATGTTGAGGAAGTGTGTGTAGAGGAAGTATATATCCTCTTTAAATAAAAGTGCTATGTTTGCCTTTGAAATAATCAAAAGAAGTTTCACCAAAAGTATAAAATGCTTGTTAAATCCCCCAGGGGACCCAGTGTATATGGCATTTGTTCCCCCTACAATCGGTGGTTGGGAAATAAAATTACATTTTTGTTACTGTCAAGGCTAGCTGTAGCGCCTTCCCAGACTGAAGCCCAAATTATAGGCATTTTTACGGGGGAGTTACAGCCAGCACTTGTCAGGGTTTTTTCTGATATAAAATTAGAACGCATATGGATCTTAATGAGATACACAGAATGAAACTTCAGATGAACTCAGTACTACAGGGTTACATGAATATTTACCAAGCTCAGGACTGTAGAAACATGAGAGCTGGTTCTACAAGCAAAGTTGTGTACTGTACAAGTCAATTAAATTTGAACCCGAGAACACTGATGAAATGTACTATCCAAACAACAAACAATCAGTTTATTACTGGATTGTACACAAAGTCTCTGTTACAGCTATCCTTGCACTGTTTAAGCAATGAGAAATGCCATCAAGCTGAGAAAAATAAGTCTACGACTATTTAGCTAAGCTAGGAAGACACCACGCGCTCTGCATGTACAGCTGGTCCTCTGTTGATTAACAGAAATACAGAGAACAAAAAGAGAATGTGTCTACAAATTAAACTGAACTTAGTTTTTTTCACTAGTCTTAAAACGATTTCAAATCTCATGGACATTAGATATAAAAAAAACTATAGAGCGTTCAAACACTTTTCAAATTATGTATGTACAGAGCATTATACTATCTAAAAGCACTCAATAATGGTGACAAGAAATATAGTATCATCTGTAGGTATTGTGATACAATAGGGAATGGTTATCTTCTCCTAATATGGTCCAGAAGTGGGATGAGAAATTAGAATATGAGATTTATCGCAATATTCTTTGAGGAGTAATAATACCTCAATATTGATCTCTGGATATAATCACACGTTTTTTAACAAATGCCACATGATTTAAACGAGGGTACACCATCGATTAATATCACAAATAGTACACACCAGAGTGCGCACCTATACATTATATGAATAACTTAGTTAGCTTTACCCCATGCTAAAAATATTATATTGCATATAATATTGAATTGAACGAATCAAATGTTCCAGGAGACTTAACAAGCAATTCATAGTCTTAGCACACTGCCCAGTGGGCAGGTACAGCCCATGCTTAAACAAACACTTGATTAATCTATAGAAGTACCTTCCAGTCAGATGTGAGTAAATATTCTGAACTACACCCTCCAGGCTAGTCCTTAGATAATGGAATTTAAAAATAAAAATGGAATGCTTAGAGAGGAATAGGATTTTGCTCACCCTTGCAACCTTAAGATCGTCACACTCACAGATCACCATCATCCTCTTATACATCATGCTATCTTGACCTAAGATGCTTTATTGATCAATCTCTGACAGCCTTCTGCACATCCTGTACGGGTCATCAGATCACTGGCCTTGTGAATCCCCCAGCATGGTTCTATAATCTACCACCATTGTATTTATTGGTAAAGTATAATTTAATTACTACCTTGCAAAATTCTCCTCACTTCTGAAGGTCAATGTATGTATATCTCATCATTTCTTGTGTTAGATTTTGCCATAAAACCCTATTCAAAAATGTGCCACCTCATGTATCAGGTACTTCATTCAAGTGGTTACATAGTTACATAATCTGGTTGGAAAAAAAAAAAAAAAAGGACTAGTCCATCCACTAACCAACATAACTACGCTGTATTAGCATAGACTTTACCCACTTTCATTCCACTACAGAGGAATCCAAGGGGGAGGTCTGAAAGACTGGACCTTGTTGTCTGACTAAGCTAGCAGTGGTGGTGCTACCATCTGAATAAAAATACACTATTCAAATCTAGCTCAAGTTCCTAGACCTAAATCTTGCGTGTACTAATGATTTTTGTAGGTATGTGATTTTATGTAAACTGTGTCTATGTGCTACAATAAATCAGACTCGTATACAGTATCTCACAAATGTGAGTACACCCCTCACATTTTTGTAAATATTTTATCATATTTTTTCATGTGACAACACTGAAGAAATGACAGTTTGCTACAATGTAAAGTAGTGAGTGTACAGCTTGTATAACAGTGTACATTTGCTGTCCCCTTAAAATAACTCAACACATAGCCATTAATGTCGAAACCGCTGGCAACAAAAGGGAGTACACCCATAAGTGAAAATGTCCAAATTGGGCCCAAAGTGTCAATATTTTTAGTGCCCACCATTATTTTCCAGCACTGCCTTAACCCTCTTTGGCATGGAGTTCACCAGAGCTTCACAGGTTGCCACTGGAGTCCTTTTACTCGACATGACAACATCACAGAGCTGGTGGATGTTAGAGACCTTGCGCTCCTCCACCTTCCATTTGAGGATGCCCCACAGATGCTCAATAGGGTTTAGGTCTGGAGACATGCTTGGTCAGTCCATCACCTTTACCAAGGCAGTGGTTGTCTTGGAGGTGTGTTTGGGATCATCATCTGAACCATATATGTTTATCTTGATTTCATCAGACAACAGGACATGGTTCCAGTAATCCCTGCTTTGCAGAGGAAAAATCCAGCACATCCCTGCTGACAGGACAGAGCTCTGCCTTGTTTATAGAGCTCTGTTCTGTCAGTCTCCTCACCTATCAGCGGGTGCCAGCAGACATCAATTGGCCAGCACCCCTTGATCAGCTTCTGCTGTGACTATTCACAGCTGAAGCGGCATCCCCTAGCCGGAAGTGCCACATCACATACTAGGTACACGAACCAGCACAGGAGAGCCACTATGCCACTGTATAACTATGTTATGTGGTCAGCAAGTGGTTAATTTATTTTATGTCGTAACGCTGGAGGCACTGCCATATATTGATTAATTAGGTCATCGATACTGCTGACTTCCTGACACACTAAAGCCCCTGTCCCCTCTATATTCTGCAATTTTCCATGTAATTTTGCAGCCCTGTCTGTGCTTCCCCTGCTACTCTACTGGTACATAACTTGACTGGGCTCAGAACAGCTCACCGAACACCTGCTATTTCTGAGGAGATAAACTGTCCAGCTGTCAGCTTGTTTTCTTGTCAATGACAGTAGCTGCAGAGGAGTACCATCATTCACAAAAAGGCAAGCCCACAACAACACAAGCCATATACTTGTCTGAAAAAGACTTGTACAGTAGGTGACGTGTATTCGGAGTCTGGGATCAGTCAAGCCTTCATTTTATGTACATGTAAGGGAGCAGAGGAGGAGTTAGAAGCTGGCAGAGGAGAGGGAGCATGGCCTGTGTGGGCTCTGCATGCACTCTTCATCACGCTCATCTGAGCTGTCACTCAGACCTGCCCTCTTGTTCAGTGTTGTTGGATAGCAGTGGAGGAAGGAGGGGCCATATATCCGTCAATGATGTTCAGGAATCACAGCACAGATTTAAAAATGGGAGCAAGTGCTTTGGGCGGCTGGGCTATGTGGACTGCCCTATAACAATTTACTAGTTTTGGAACTCCCATGTCTCTTATTTTGTATCAATAAAGGATAGCTTTATTCACTTTGGATTATAAACATTAGACAGGCTGGAGGCAGCAGGGCTGGATGCTGCATCTGTGCCTCCCAGGAACACAAAAACTAGGATTTGACGCACAGGGGATAAACGCTCAGTGGGCACAAGTTGTTTAGGTGAAGACTTGGCTATGAAAAACTTGCGTTAGGTATAAAATATTTTTTTTTGTGTGTCCTTTCTTCTAGATGTATCTAATTTTTCTAAGGGCATGTCCTAATGTAAAAATTGTCAGTGTAGGGGGTGCAGATTGTAGCCATTTTTCCCTTATTTGATTTATATATGCCTTTATGCCTAAAATGCAGAGATGTTCTTATTTGTAGAGATTTACATTGTGGCCATTTCTAGAGGTAGGTTTTTAAGAGTGATTAGACTTTTGTAATAGAAGTGCAACATAATTGTAAGTTTTGTTTTTTGAGTTCTCTAAATTGACTTTACACATGATAGAGATCTTCTTTCGGAGGATGGTGAGAGAATTTTAGCTTGTGGGATTTGTAGGGAAAAAGTTATAGGATGACCAGTTACTTTGCTCATAAAAGTTTCACTTTCTAATATTTAAGGAATGTTGTGATGGTATATAGTAAGTTTAGCAAAACTTGGGAAATGTTATTAGTTTGTGTTGCTGATCAAGCAAGCTCTTCAGGAAATTAACGCCTTTAGGCTTGGTTCACACTGTGTGTGGACGCGGCTCACAGCAGGGGTCTGGTGCGTCCCTGTTCTTTGTTTCAGGCATGATTCAGGCCCAAATTTATGCCTGAATTCGGACCTGAAATGGAGCCAAAGACGCACACCGGACCCATGTGCAATCCGCTCCGCGGCTGCCACGGAGATGTGTGAACCGGCTCCATTGAGAGCTGGGCACTCTTCTGTCATGCGAATTTCATGCGGAGAAACCCGCATCCAATTCGCACTAGTTTGAACCCAGCCTTAATCCCCACTCCTAGAAAAAAAAAAATAGATTGACGCCCTTGGGGAAATACTGGGAAGGGGAGCAAAGGCATCATTGGAGACACTGCTCCTGTGTGATAAGTGGTTTCCTAGCTTCATCTCTGCAATAATCTCTTATTACATTTTTTATATGCAGTGAGATTTATTATATCTAAAGGATTTTCTAAACCATCTCTTCGCTAATGTGGAATTTGCAATAATAGACTTCTCTCAGATAGTCCCACTTCCGTTTTACCTGACAAATTGCTGCAAGAATTCTGAAATGCTATTATGGTTACCTTACTATATACTTGACATTTAATGTTAATTTGTCTATTGAGAAAAAAGTTAATAAAATGTCACTTATAATTAAAAAAAACATGAACAGGCTTTGCTAAATTATATACTGTAATGCTATTCTGTTAACAGAAATACTTAAAATGGGAAGGAAAAAAATGTTCCTTTAAGACAATCATTCAGTGCAAAATATGGTATGCCAAAGTTAAAGTGATCCCAAAGAGTTTGACAGCTCACCTGTATAGCTATCTAAAGATGGCCATATGTGAGGGTTTCAAACTAATATTTATACAGAAAATCTTGCGAGAACATTCAATAATGTGCCAACTAGATAATATTGTTTGAAAGTACCTAACAATTTTACACGTACAATAATGTTGGGGGGAGGACAGTATGGCCTCCTCCTATGCTTGCTGGATTCACTGGTACCACGTCCTAGTACATAAGCATATAGAAAACCAAAAGAAGAACAAATCTAAATAGTACTTTAATGGTACCACACCATAAGTTAAAAATTGTATTTTTATTATTACAACATACAAAAATTTGTTAAAATCCCACAGAAAGGATAAATTGCACATTTAGCAAGGACTTGTTCTCCAAATAGAAAGTTACATGGTGGTAAAAGTACACAGTAGATGGCTAACAGTATATCATCTTGAGCATTTATTCGATGCGTTTCACAGGACAAGGCCTGCTTCTTCAGGAAGAACACAGCTTTTTAAATGTCTGTTACAGATATTGACAAAATGTGTATATAGATAAACAACTGTAAAACAAGCAAGCCCCGTAGAGGAATGGACTTCAACACTCACCCGCTTTCCCTTCAAGGTGCAAGAATGGTTCAATGGACAATATCATACAGTCATCCAACTTTCTTACTCGTATTTAGGGGTTAGATAAAGGTAAAGTCCGCCAGGGCTCCTTATGTCAGTTGCTTTGCAAAAAACAGGTAGAGTGCTCGGGCAGAGTGTTCTTCCTAAAGAAGCAGACCTTGTCCCATGAAATGCGCTGAAGAAATGGTCAAGATGATGTACCGTGGTGGAAGGAACAAAAAAAAGCGAGTAATTTATGGTCTGCTTAAGCTGTGGTAACTGCTGCCATGCTTACAAGCCGTTTCACAGATTCAATCAAAATGATTATGTGTTCCTGAGTTTATTGAAGGTTTCAAACTGTAAGAGGTCATTATGTTCTATACTGTTAGATAATATTTTTTGTGTTACCTTGGAGGAGTAGATAGTGTTCGGGTTCTGAGATGAAGGAAGCAGTGATACATTGAACTCTCTAGGAATGTCAGATACAGAAGGGATCTTGTATTCTCCTGGTCCATACGCTAGCAGAGCACCACCTGGAGAGTATTTAAGTTCCTCTGTTGTATAGAGCCCAATACCTTGAACAAATGCTCCTTCAATCTAAGAATGAACATAGAAAAGATATGGGATTTAAAACTAAATGTAGCCAGTAAAAATATGGTGGTAAATCTCCCAATAGGGACACAGACAGCACTGAAAACGTCACAGAAGGTCTAACCCATCTCACTCAGTCCAAAGAAAAAAATAAAAAATAAAGTTTTGCCTGGAAACACTCCTGAATAGCATGGATCAGTGTTTCTCAACTCCAGTCCTCAAGGTGCACCAACAGGTCATGTTTTCAGGATTTCCCTCAGATGAAACGGCTGTGGTAATTACTAAGGCAGTGAAACTGATCAAATCACCTGTGCAAAATAATGGACATCCTGAAAACATGACCTGTTGGTGCGCCTTGAGGACTGGAGTTGAGAAACACTGGCATGGATAAATGTACGGTTTTTATCTACAGATTTCATTTATGTTTTTTCAAATCTTGAGGTAGCAGTTAGTGGGAGAAGAAATACTAATTTGGTTCATTGGGTATGCTTTGGAATTTCCAAGAAGCAGAACAAGGACATAGAGCTGACTGGTAACTTAAAGTGGTTCTAAAGGCAGAAAGTTTTGTATCCTAATACATTCTATGCATTTAAAAAAATTAGACTTTAGTATCCCTTTAAGCTTAACTTATATTCCCTAATTGCATTTGCCCTATCTATGTTGTGACTTGCTAGCTACAGAATTTTACACACAAACAGAAGCAATTGTGCTATAATGTGATATTGGGGAATCAGCTCAGTGGTAGAAGCATTTATAGTGAGTCCACACTAGTCTGAACTGTTGTTCTTAAGGTTTGCCAGCCTACTTTTATTAACTAAAAACTTAAAGTGTTACTAAATCCACAACAGTAAAATCAGTCTGTACATGCAGTAAAGCATGCTCGTTATACTCACTGTGGAACCCAAGGGGTTAATCCTGCACATTGTGTAAAAAGACTGTTTGATCCTGTCTTCTCTGATCCTCCCCTTCCACAGTTCCCAATCCATGTCTTCACATTACAGAGCCTTAGGGGCACTCTGCACATGCTCAGTTTGGTGTGTGTATTGCTAAAGAGTTTTTTGTTTTTGGGAGGGTGCATGTGATCAGCACAGGGCCAATCAGCACTGTCCAGACAGAAAATGCAGATTCTCCTGGTTCCTTTTGCAGCAGCACTCCTGCTCTTCCCACTGGTCTCAGACTGTTTTATCCAGCTATCCTGGCTCCCTGGGGTCTACTGGCTCGCTTATCCTGTAGTTACCGCAGCTCGCTGCAAGGGCCCACTCCCTGGCCTCTCAATAGGGGATCTCATGGCACCCCGGGCTCTACTACTGCCCTTACTGACTCCCTCAGTCCTCTGGACTTGCCTAGTTGCCTCAGCTCTCCCAGGCTCGCCTAGCTGTCCCAACTCTCAGTCCTGTGATCAGGAGATCTCTCCCCAGCATAGAGTGCTATCTCTTGAGTACAGCACCTCTCCTAATGGGTGTACACCAATCTCCTGGATGGAGCACATACCTGTCTCCTAACAGTAGCCCTGAACTATGACCGAAGCTTTGCTTATAACAATTGTGCACACCTGCACACTCACACTGCCTTCATATCTTCAGTAAGACCTGGACATAGGATTGAACATTTTGTCCCACCCAAGACTCTTTGAAAATTTCAGGCTCTGGACCCTGATCCAGGATTACAAAACCCAGAGAAAAGTGAAACCCCAGTCTTCTCTGCTCAGACACAATACTCTGGAGCCTCACACGGCATTAGGGTGAACCCTGTGTAGCTTTTTCTTATACTTTGGCAGGGCATAGAATAGTCACAGTATTATAATGTCCTCATCTGGTTTAAGAGATATTTACAGCCTGAGGCCTTCTTTATTATATCTCAAAAAGGTGTCTGCACATACGTTTATTAGTCTGCAAGAAGCTCTAGAAGTCCCCAGAAACTTAGCACAGGTTGTTCTTAGGCCCTCCCCCAAGTCAGTGTTTAGGCCCATCTCTTCAATACCCCATAATCCAAAGCAAACTGCTCTGTGTTGGAAAATACTCATGCTTGTTAGTTGCTAGTAAGCAGATAGTAGCTTTGACTTGGAGGTCTGTTGATGATTGCTGGAAATGCAATGCAATTTTTCTGTACATTGGAATGTAACATACAGTACCTGTCCTACATCCACAGCTGGGTTAATGCTGCAACCAGTGTCCATTATAATGTCTGTTCTGATGTTCTGTCAGAAAAAATGTATATTAGATAAGTATAAAAATTACATAGAATGATCACATCCGGCAATGGCAGTAAAGGTGCTGCCACATTTGAATGGTTTAGTTATACTGCATAATAAATTGATTTTTCCTACAGCTTACCTGTAAAATCATTTTCTTGGAGTACATCATGGGACACAGAGCAGGCCATAATAATGACTATCTGGGTTATATGCCACTTATAGGTGAATGGACACTGGCAGATGAAACAGGAAGTCCCCCCCCCCTTTATAAGCCCTCCTACACAGGAAGTACCTCAGTTTTGTAGCAAAGCAATGAATATCCCAAAAAAAGATGGGAGGGACCTCTGTGTCCCGTGATGTACTCCAAGAAAAGGATTTTACAGGTAAACTGTAGGAAAAATCCATTTTTCTTTATCATACATCACGGGACACAGAGCAGACCATAATGATGACTATCTGGGATGTCCTAAAGCAATGCACTTGGGGGCAGCTAGACACAATCACAAACTGCCGCCTGAGAAGGACTTAATTCTGCCGCCCATAGCATAATGTGGCCAAAGCAGTATCCTGTGTGGCTTAGATATCCATATGGCAAAATCCTGTGGATGTATGAACCATGTAGTGGCCTTAAAACCTGAGCCATTGACACCTGACTTAAACCCAATTGAGCATCTCTGGACAGACCTAAAAATGGCTGTCCACCAACGTTCACCATCCAACCTGACAGGACTGGAGAGGATCTGCAAGGAATGGCAGGGGATCCCCAAATCCAGGTGTGGAAACTTGTTGCATCTTTCCCAAAAAGACTCATGGCTGTATTAGATCAAAAGGGTGCTTCTACTAAATACTGAGCAAAGGGTCTGAATACTTAGGACCATGTGATATTTCAGTTTTTCTTTTTTAATAAATCTGCAAAAATGTCAACAATTC
Source organism: Glandirana rugosa (assembly GCA_018402905.1). Taxonomy (NCBI): domain Eukaryota; kingdom Metazoa; phylum Chordata; class Amphibia; order Anura; family Ranidae; genus Glandirana; species Glandirana rugosa. The sequence goes on along the minus strand of BLSH010367572.1, from coordinate 292,674 downwards.
TGTGTTTTTCTGTCGATATGGTGTGCTGTGTGTACATTAATGAGGGAAAAAAAAGAACTTAAATGATTTTAGCAAATGGCTGCAATATAACAAAGAGTGAAAAATTTAAGGGGGTCTGAATACTTTCCGTACCCACTGTATGTGGCTGCTCTGGTCTGGAGATTCCTGATGCAGTTCTTGGCTGTAGTGAAGGCCCAGATTCATCCTCCTCAGAGGGCATCACAGGTGTGTGAACCCCCTGTCACCCACTTCTCCTCAGATACTTCACTAGGAGACCACCACTCCACTAGGTGCTCCAGAGAGTCAAACTCTGCAATCAGTCTGGGTGACCCCCAGTCTATGGCTCTGACCCCAACATCCCCAGTTAGCTCCTCCAAAGACTCAATTCCCTTCGCTGCTGGCTCCAGCTCTACTGGATGGCAATGGGGTAGGTTATGGCTGGCATTTCAGGGAATCCGTGCTCCCGCAAGGCAGTATTTACGGTATCCAGGTCCCCGGCCAGGCCGCAGGACACGACAGCCTCCTCTTCTCCCCTGTTTTCACAGGGGAGTCACTAGGCCGCAACTCATTCCCGCCTTCGGGCGACTGTGGAACACATCTCCCTGACGGCAAGTCCACATGGTAGTACTGTGGCCCCTGCTGCACGGAAACCAACTTGGTGAGCGGTTCATCACAATGGCCGCACTGGGTCCAGGCAGTGACCCCCGCGGTCGAAATTTGGCAGTCCAGGCAGATCAGGCACAGCGGCTCCTCTCCGTCAATCACCCCCAATGCAAGTCCCCCGCATGGCTCCAACCGGACCCCGTGTCAATCAGGGTCCGCTCCGGCTTGTCTGGCAACCACATCAGTGCTGGCAAGGGAGGACCACCTTCCGGGGACTTTTTTTGTTTGACACGTGCGTAACATTTCTGAATTGACCACCTGAAAAATGTTGAATAAAAGGAAATTTGGCGTGTGTAGGGTTGAAACTGGATCGTGGACGAAGTGTAGTATGTTGTACTGGAGGCGAGGTGGGCATGTGTTGTGTTAGATATGTGAAGAGCTCATCATAGTCATCATCATGATAAAGGCCTTCTAGACAGGCCAAGGCCAAGCCAAGTCTTCCAAAGCGGTGTTGTCACCTTCAATGTCATTATTGAGTATTGGGGGGGGGGATGTACAGCCCTCTATGTTGGTAGCTACTTTTTTAGAGGCCTGGCTGTTGTAAAAATGCCTGATGGTAAGGTTCCTGACGAACCTATTGAGGTCTACAATTAGTGTGAATGCATCAGGTGGAGTAGTCGGTGCAAAATTGAGTCCCTGGCTTAGCAGAGAGATGTCTGACTTAGAGAGGACATGACTGGAGAGGTTGAAGATTTTGATCGTTTTGGGACTTTGGCTTTCTTTCCCTGTTTTTTTTCCGCTTATTCCCCCCTCTTCTGCTCCGTTTATGTACTTTCTTTTTTGTGGCAGTTAGGGGGGTAGAGACTAAAAAAGAATCTGTGGATGATCCAGGGGGGAGGGGGGGGGCACTTTGGGATGGGCGACAGTGAGGCAGATTAATGGACACGAGAGTGGGGATATTATTTCTAGTGTGCTCTGGGGTACGTATCTTTTTCCAGCTGAAGATCCTTTCAGAGTTAAAATTATCAAAATCTCTACACATTTTTCCTAATTTGGTCTTAAGTGTGTCCTCAGTATATTTGGTATGTTTTTTGGGGATTTAAGCCATTCCGCAGGTGTGTGGAGTGATGGTGGACAGTGACTCAATTTGGGATTGCATCTTAGCAACAAATTCTTGATATTTAATGTCTCTCTGTTTTATAAATGGTTTCCGTCCACTTGTGTGCAGAACTCATATATATTGCACCACTCACGTTTCAAGTCTCCCGTGAGAATCACACGTTTTGGTGTTCCTGAGACCTCTGGGGGAGATATTGTACATGATGTATTTTTCTAAGAAAAACTTGCCCCATCATTGGTGATTGACAGCTATGATATTGTCCTCAATTTTGCGGAATGCCGCACATATTTGCTGGTATATGGGTTTGGCTATAGTATACTTGTGTAAGAAGATTCTTTGGGGAATTAGCATATATAATTTCTCCAAAATGCCATATTTGGCTACTTCTATGATGTGGATGATCTCCATCCTAAGGAAGGGTGGGAAAAAAAATTACGAATGGGAGGGGGAAGAGGGGGGAGGGTGCTGGCGATGTGCTGGTAAAATGGGTTAATAACCAAATATATTGGTAGACATATACCTGCTTATTGTGGTATGTGTTTGCACCAGGGTAGTGAGCGCTCTCACCAAAAAGGGATGGGGACCTTGCCCTTTCAAGCCATAGGCTTGAATAATTAACTGGCGGATCCAATGAAAAATTGAAAAACTTGTTGTATAACTTGGAATCCAGTAGGTTCATCTGCAGAGTCCCCCAACCTTGGCAGATTGCCAAAAAATGTCTCAGGAAGCCAGGACGGCGTGGTCCCGGCATTAGTTGCTGATGACTGGAAATCCCCTGTCATTTCGCTATACCTGAAATATGTACTGGTGACAGAAACAGCATCTGTTGTTCTGCCCCAGATGGAATGTGGTTCACCTTCCTGAGCTACACAACTACTGGTACCACCCTGGTGGTTGATATATGCCACCTTAGAGGTATTGTTGGATCGAGTCTACAACGGATTCGTTCAATAATCCAGAGCAAGGTGTACTGGCCAAAAGTTTCAAGATATTGAAGGGCAGTATTCTCTCCTGTGGAGACCAAGTCCACTGAACTGTGGCCACCTTCAAACCAACTGGAGAGACTGGCATCAGTGGTTATTATCTTCCAAACTCTTGAAAGGAAAAATTTCATCTTCTCCAGATTCCCAACCATCAACCCCCAATTTGAGCTCTGCAATACCCTGGGAACAGAGTCCTCCGGCAATCCAATACTTGGATCCTCATGTTCCAGACAGAGAATGTTCATCTACAAAAGACCTGGAGCAGGACTGTAGGTAGAAATGTACCGAAGGAAAAACTGGACCTGACTACTTCCTGAGCAAAAACTGAGGTATACCGAGATTGGCACCCCCTCCGTCTTCAGCAAATCCAGCACCTGGGCTGGGAGCTTTGTGAACCCTCGGAGATGTGACCAGCCTGAAGAGCAGAGTCACAAAAATGAAAAAAAAAAAAAAAAAAAAGAAAGACTTTGTACTGCAATTGCAGAAACAATTGATGCGCCTGGAAAAAAACAGCACATGAAGATATGCGTCATTGATGACTAAGGACCCTGAAATCTGCCTCTGAGGGCTTAAAGTACAACTAAAGGCAACATACATATTTTAGTAAATCCTCATATAAATACCTGAAAGTTACACATGGTAATAAACATAATAACCAAAATTATTATTTTCCTACCATATAGCTGAAACTGTGGTCTATAATCCCCCTATTCATTCCTGCTTTGTTGTATATGGTTAGTAATGATGGGAGGAGCTGAGCAGAGCTCAGATGTCATTTCCTTTCAGTGAACTAGACTATCTCCCTGTCCTCCTGCCTTTTATCATGCTCAGTCTATTTTACACAACACACACCCATCTGCCAATCAATAGCTGGGTGTGTGCTATGTAAAACAGCACAAGTCAGTACAGGTTCATTTGCACACAGATCAATCTATTAATCCTGTGTGCTTCTCCCTGCCTGCTCTCCTCTGGTAATTTGTAACCCGACAAAACAAAATCCAACCTAAGAGCTGGCTGTATAGATAGAGCAGTGGGCAGGCAAAGGCAGGACATAGGTAGGAGAGGGCGGACTTCATTGTGGGCAGAGCCTAATCGGAACTTCTGTGTACAATAAAAAGCCTGAGCTTTCCGTGTACTACAAGAGCACCTCCCCTAGTGATGTCAGGACGTTTCTGCAGAGAACTAGATGCAAAATGAGACAACAGGCAAACCTAAGGCAATTCCAAAACCTGGAAGTAAAGTTGTCCCCTCCTTAAAGGAAGTGCACATGAGAGCAGGGGACAATGGAGACATCTCAACATCCTTACTGCTTTTTGTGAAACAAGCAGTGACATGTTTAACAGACTGTTTTGGTGCATAACATATTGATTTTATCATTTTGATCATAGTTCTCCTTTAAGATCTAAACTAGACCTTATGTTACCATTTGGTTTTGGGACCACTACTGGTTGAGTTTTTTCTTCAATAATGAGCTTATACCTTCTGCCCCAAGAGTCAAATGCAAAGCAAAAGACTGACGACTCTGTGGCAAACTCAGAGGGCCCAAAGAGGCGTACCTAACCTATCAAGCTTCTGCTGGCTAAAGATGGAGCAGACCACCTCAGAGACTGCCTTAAGATCCTCTGACCGGAGATAATCTCAAAACACAGCAGCCTCAGATGCTTCCCTTACTCATTAGGGGAAAAGCTTACAGTATCTGGTATTCCTGGGCAGTCTCCCATCCATATACTAAACAGGCTTGATCCTGCTTAGGCTTGGTTCAACGGAAATCAGGCATAATCAAGGTGATGAGGCCGCAGTCCATATGACGAAAAACAAATGCGCCAGAAAACACTGCAATGCCAAACACCACAGTGGCTCAGATGCACCTGACACCACTGTCTATCGGGAGATGTGGACACCACCAGACCACTGATCTGAGAGCGGTGCACCTGCCTCTCCCTTCTGGAACCATTTAACTGCTATAACAGGTAAATAATGCAGCAACTATATTAGCCAACCTAATACACAGTCCTCCTAGGATACAGGTCTAAAACAATGTTGGTTTACTGCTATGCAAACCCTTAGGTATGCAAATATACAGGTACCCAGGTACACCATTATGTGGATACCTAGGTAAGCAACATGCAGGTATACAAGTATTCTTGCCGTTCATGCATTTATGTATGCAGTTCAAGGCAAATATGCACATATGTATGTAGTCCTAGGCAAGTAAGCACATATGTAGGGCCGAAACAACTAATCGATTAATCGACAACTAATCGATTATTAAAATAGTTGTCAACTATTTTCATAATCGATTAATCGGCCAGCTAATTAGTTGGCCTGCATACAGAATGCATTATTTGTTTACATATCAGGAAATACAGTGCAGCACACATACAGCTCAGTACACTGCCTGTAAATGTCAGTAAGTGCCTGAGAACTTGTGAATGTGTGAGGAGCAATGCGTCATGGGACATGTAGACATGGGCAGGAAGTGAGAGGTTCCAAAGGTAGAAGTTTTTTTTTACCTTGCTATAGAGTCTTTCTATACTATACTTTGCAGCTTGATATTTGGGCACTCTGAAGGCAGGAGCAGCCAGATGTGTTGACCCCAGAAGAGGGGAATCAGGGCTGCTCTGTGCAAAACCATTACACAGAGCAGGTAAGTATAGCATGTTTGTTATTTAAAAAAATACTTTCAAGACTGTGTGCAGGAAGATCAGCATCTGAACCCAGAGAAGGTAGAGGCTGATAGACTGGAGGTAATAGAAGGCTTTGCAATTACATTTAAAGTAAACTTTTACCAGTATTGTGCATTTATATTTAAAATTATCACATCCAGGAAAAAAAAGTGTCCTCAGCTTTTAGCAATACTTTAATATAAAAGATTTCTATCTCCCTTCCACACTTCATATAACTTCATGTCCGACTCCTACGTAAAATACCCATATATCCTACTTCTGGGTGTATTTATTATTATATATGCTTCTGTCTGTTATTCTCAGACTGGATTAGAGATGTTGCTCCCCAACCATATAGTTGGTTATTTATATTTATCACTGCATATAGATATTTAAGACAAAATTGCCTTTTTTTCTTTTAAAACTTTAAATATTCACTAAATTTTACACCACATTTTTTTGTAAGGTTATTATCCGATTAATTAAAACAATAATCGACCAACTAATCGATTATGAAAATAATCGTTAGTTGCAGCCCTACACATGTATACAGTTTAATGTAAATAAGCACATATGTATGCAGTTCAAACTAAGCATATACGTACGCAGTCAGAGAGAAACACACCGCTCTACCAGCTGCTGCTTAACCATAGATCAAACCACACACTTTACCAGGTGCTCTGACTTCAGGAAGTCTTCCCTCTTCCAATAGAAATCCATCATAGTAACAAAAGGAAAAGTCTGCACTCTGGAACTGCAGTATCAAAACTTCTTTATTCCATATCGTCCAAACAGGAATAGGCTTACATGTTTCGGCAAATAATGCCTTGTTCACAGCAGTGATATTTTGATACTGCAGTTCCAGAGTGCCGACTTTTCCTTTTTTTTTTTATATACGTACGCAGTACAAATGAACACATGCCAGCATGCGTTTAAGCAATATGCATTAATAGAAGCCTGCGTTCATGGAAGTATATGCTTATGGAAATATGCGTTTATGCAACACACGAAAGCGCGTGTCTATGCAAACACGCGCCCATGCAAACATGCATTCACACAATAAACAAGCATGCGTTTATGAAACGTTTTTGTGCAACACTTATCTGTGCAAACGTGTTTATGCAAAGATGCGTTCACGCAAACATGTGTCTACGCAAACATGTCTATGAAAACATGCATTTTCGCAACGTGTATCTAGGCAAACGTGTCTATGTATACTTGAGTTTACGCAAACATATGTCTATGCAAACATGCCTCTACGCAAACAGATATCTATGCAAACATGCGTCTATGCAACATGTATTCATGCAAACATGTGTCTAAGCAAACATGTATGTATGTAAACATGCATTTATGCAAAAATGCATATGTAAGCAACACATATACACACACACACACACATCTATGCAAACACATGTGCCTGTGAAAACCTGTGTCTACGCAACACCTGTCCATGCAAACACATGCCTATGCAAGCCTGTATTTATTCAAGCAAGCAGGAGTCTATGCAAACACGTGCCTATGCAAGCAAGCATTCCTTTATGCAAACATGCATACTATGCTGCACCTGGGTCCATACTAGTTTTGCAGGATTAGCCACGTACATAGGCTTCCAATGCAGCCTATATGCTGCTTCAAAACTGCCTAAAAATAAGCTCCTGCAGACCAAATGCATGCTAATCTGGATACTCAACTCCTTAAAATGCACCGATGCCCATGTTCTTTCAAACATGTGCTTATACCATATGTATCTATGTAACGTCTATGCAAAACAGGTGTTTATTCAAAAATGCGTCTAAGCAGCAAGTTTGCAAGCATGTATACCATGCTGCACCTGCCCAACTGCACTTGGCCCCATACTAGTTTTGCAGGATTAGCCAAGCACATATGTATCCAATGCAGCCTTTTTTCTGCTTCAGAGCAGCCTAAAAGTAAGCTCCTGCAGACCAAATGCACGTTATTCTGAAGACAGTAAGTATGCCTTATATAATCCTGACTTGTTGGGCCACGCATTTCTCCCATAGTAAAAACTCACACTTCATTAGTATCAATGGGCTGCTGTTACGTCTCAAGAGGCCTTGCTGAACCTGCCGCCAACATGGTAAGACATGACCGCCCCTCCACTTCCTGCCTATAAAGCAATAAGGCACACTGAGCGAGCCTGCGCCCTCTAGTGGCTGGAGGAGAAACAGCAGACCCTCTCCTAAGAAGTACACAGAGCATGATTCAACAGCACACTGCCCCCAGTGGCCACTGAGAGAAGACCAGACAGTCAGATTTATTTTTTTAAAGAGAAACTGCAAAAAATCAGACTTACAATTCCTGCTGCAGGACTCTGAGCATAATAGGAGTCCAATCTTCATCCATCACTGCGGGTTCTGTCATAAAAGACCTTTAGGGACTGGGTCCCCCTTAATCTGGGGTCCACTCCCCTGGACCTGTATAGCACCCTGAAGGAAAGCACCTTGGTCAGAACAAACACTGCACAGGGTTCCATTACGCAGGGTCCAGCGCCGTAAGGCTGAATTACAGGCAATGTGGCTCAGGTACCATTAATTTTGGCTGACAGCTTTTTCAAATGGATCCGACTAAAGTCCACGATTCTTAATAGGACTGTCAAGACCTCCAAGTATGCTCCAACAGCACGTGCATCACATCAGTGACCACCACCTTACAGACACTGGGGAAAAACTGAGGTACTTCCTATGTAGGAGGGGTTATACAGGGGAGGACTTCCTGTTTGATTGATCCGCCAGTGTCCATTCACCTATAGGTAACCCATATAGGCATTATTATGGTCTGCTTTGTGTCCCGTGATGTATGATAAAGAAAATTAGCTACCCATGATTTTAACTTCAGTTAGCCATTACCATGGCTGGGACAAGGAAGAGGGAAAGCGGGGGGGGGGGGGGC
>BLSH010367572.1:243939-263857 GCA_018402905.1 Glandirana rugosa | reverse complement strand
CTGGCAAAATATTTTTCTAAGGGTGATAACGTGCATATTTATACTATCAGCACTGTCTCTTAATGCAGTGTGCTGTGTGTGTGATTTATTAAAAAAAGGCGATTACACCTAATATCTGAGAGCCGATCAGCGCTCACGTGACCGGCCAGCTCTCTCCTCCTCCCCTCCCAACTGACGTCAGCGGGGGAATCTCTGCCCCGCCCACTGCATTTGTCAGATGGGGTGAGGAGAGAACTGGTCGGTCACGTGAGTGTTGATCGGCACAGAAATTATGTATAATTGGCTTCTTTTTTTATAAATCACACACACAGGGGCACACTGCATTTAGAGACAGCGCTGAAAGTATAAATATGTACATGTGACTTAACAACCACTTTAATACACCATGCAATCTACTGTTTGTGGGAATCTTTTTATAAAACGGTCATTTCAAAATTATACCAAGACAGCAGAAAGTATCAGCTATGCAGAAAAATGAAGACTGAAAGAATAAGCAGAATTTAGTTTACCTGAGATATTTTGGTATGAATGCCTTGTCCCATCTCAGTGCCTCCATGTGACACTAGCACTGAACCGTCAAGGTAGATATGAACTAATGCTGCTGCCTACATACATCAGTGAAAAAATACAATGCCATTAGTGTTTCCAGTTCAAAGAGAAGTTTGGGAATATAAAAAAAATTAAACATTTATACTCACCTAGGTGGATGCAGTATCAATCTGATGCTTGATCTGTCTCCTGCCTCCTCTACAACGAGAACTGAACGTTCAAAGACCACTCAGTTCTCAGCCTTCAGTAAGCAGAGAGCCGGTGGAGGGGGCAGGAGCAGCTGGCTTGGGCTCTCAGGGGCACGTTGAGAGTTTTAGCCAGTTGCTGGTCAGGCATCTGGTTGGCAACTTTAAAGTCTGGATTTTTCCAAAGTCTGGACCAGCTGAGTGACGTCAGCCAAAAGTGGGCTTTAGGGCCACAGGAGTTCAGAACGAAGTGCACTGCTGTGGCCCCCAAAAGAAATAGGGCAAAAAGACCTTTGGTTCTACTTCTCCTTTCAATATCCTTTTAAACCTAAATGTAGAAACACAAACTCTAGTTATAGGATAGGTCAGGGGTAGGCAACCTTGGCCCTCCAGCTGTGGTGAAACTACAATTCCCATCATGCCTCTGCCTCTAGGAGTCATTCCTGTGATTGTCAGGGTCTTGCAATGTCTTATGGGACTTGTAGTTTCACCACAGCTGGAGGGCCAACGTTGCCTACCCCTGGGATAGGTCATTCAACTGAACTAAACTTAAGCTGATCATTAACAAATGAGCTCCTCAACTTTAAGTGTTATTTGGGTCAAAGTAATATAGATAACAGAGGTATACCATTAATTCAATAATTTACAGATGATATGGATATAAGCACTATGGGTCATCAAAAGAGATATTACAGCAGTAATGGTCTCCTTTCAGATATCCCGTCTCTGATTGAAACACCTGGTGGAGCCACAGGGAGTGCCAGCAAGAGAGGGATGGCAAGAGGCATTCCCTTTTGTATGAAAATTTCAGCTCTAACTATTAAATGTTGAAAACATTTTTTTTTTTTTAACAAGGGGCAAAGGAAAGTCCATCAAGAAGGTTTAAAATGAGAATACTAAAAATGATGCAAGGTTTCATATTTACATATATATAAAAAAAAAGAATATAATTCTGGACTGTGCGTAATACCGGACTTTTCAGGGTGTAAGAGAAAATAAAAATACATTTGCCTAAAGATAAACTCCAGCCCTACCTTTAAAGTTGTACAGGCTCTCTCTCCCTGTGCTTGCTTACTCTGATTTCACTGCACACTGTTAGCTTCTCATGGTGTGCATTAGAAGCCACCTAATTTCCTGGCTGGAGGACATCGAGCATCATCTTTCCTCCTCAGCTGAACTATCTCTGACCCATCCCTTTAATTATTTAGATTTCAGTTATTTCAATTGTGCCATTACCTATGGCAATCCGCATGCAAGGGCTGCTTTCCTAGGAATGCTCACTCCTTCAGACTGACATCCACCCAAGACATTTTTATTTGTTGCAGAACTCCTCCCAAGGGCCAACCTACTTCTTGCATCATGTATGAGGGCTCTTAAAGTGGAGTTCCACCCAAAATTGGAACTTACGCTTTAAGTATTCCTGACATGCCACATTTGGCATGTCATTTTTTAGGGGGGCGGGTGCTAAGTTTTGACCCAGTTTTCCCACTTCCACTCGGAGGGCCCCAGAGTGGAAGCTCTCCTCTCCCCCTCCCTCCTGGCAATCTTCTGGGACACGTCACAGGTCCCAGAAAATTGCCCGGCCACTCATGAAGTGCAGCACGACTCGCCCATTCGCAGTGCGCACCCATCTGTGAAGCTGTCACAGCCGGGTGCCCACATTAGTGATGCCGGTGCTGCAGAGAGGAGAGGCCGCATCACTGGACCAAAGGACAGATGAGTGTGTGTTTATTAAAAGTCAACAGCTACACTTTTTGTACCTGCTGACTTTTAATAAACTCAAAAATGGCTGGAACACAAATTTAAGAGGAATATTGAGGCAGGTTATTGTGATGACTTCACTGGGTCTAAAATAATGTATACAAGAATGACAAGCATCCCGATTTATAGCTAGTTTTTGAAGTAAGGTGCACAAGGAAGGATATTGCACAGTACAAACAGACAGAAGATTTCCCAGCACAATTACCAGTTAGCCTGCAAAAAAAGAGAACTGTCTAACAATTGACATTAAAAATACAGGTTATAGTTGCACACATTTGCAAATATACAGTATGCAGAAGCTGCACTGCCTTGTCATGGCTCCTCTGTATAGTGTGGTCCAAACTCTTAAATTTGAGAGTCTCCATATTGGAACATACTGAGCACTGGATAAATTAAGGGAAGGTATGCCTAGAGGGAGCCCATTCTTCCTTAACCACTTAAGGGCTGGGCCTCTATTTGAGGGTCGGTGTTTACAAGTTAAAATAATTTTTTTTGCTATAAAATTACTTCGAACCCCCAAACATATATACATTTTTCTAACACCCTAGAGAATAAAATGGCGGCTGTTGCAACACTTTATGTCACACCGTATTTGCGCAGCGGTCTTACAGCCTCAATTTTTTAAAAAAGAATTCACTCTTTTGAGTTAAAAAATAAGACAACAGTAAAGTTAGCCCATTTTTTTCCATATTATGAATTGATAACGCTACGCCAAGTAAATTGATACCCAACATGCCATGCTTCAAAATTGTGCCCACTGGTGGAATGGCGACCAACTTTGGCACTTAAAAATCTCCATTTGCAATGTTTAAAAATTCCTACAGGTTACCAGTTTTGAGTTACAGAGTAGGTCTAAAGCTAAAAGTATTGCTCTTGCTCTAACGATAGTGGCGATACCTCACATGTGTGGTTTGAACACCGTTTTTTGATATGAGGGTGGGACTTACGTATGCGTTCGCTTCTGTGCGCGAGCTCAGCAGGATGGGGCGCTTTAAATTTTTTTTTTCTTATTTATTTTACTTTTTATTTTTACACTGTCCTTTTAAGAAGAATGGCAACCACCCCATTTTTTTTTTTCTCACTTAAACTTTTATTTTTCAAAGAAATTCAGGTACAGGTGAAAGCCATAAAACTGGTGTAAATACAAATTACAATGCATAAACACGTTATATGATGCGAAGCATCGCTTAAGTATTGAGTAAGTTACAGGTGCACAAAAAGGTAAGGTTATAAGACATTAGAGCATGTGTAGAAGTTAGTGAGGGGTCAGAGCCCACCACCCAGGAAGGTCTGGGCCGTGCACCCGGATCCCTCGGAACAGATAGTTGTATTCGTCAAATTAATGATACATTTGGAGACCAATATATTCTAAGTCAAAGTGCTATATAGCTCCTAGTAGTGCATTGCTTATTGAGGTAGAGTGCACTTTGGATGTTTCAGCCATAGGTTCCATCTCTTTTGGAAAAGGGGGACTTGTAGATTAGCTTTAGCAAACATGTATTCCATGAGGCTTTGATTGTTTATAGAAGAGAGGATGTCCAGAATAGAGGGGGCTTCCAAGGTTTTCCATTTCCTTGCTATTGAAAGTCTGGTGGCGATGAGCAGGTGTGTCACTACTGCATGAGTAGATGAGGGCCATAAGTCTAGATCCATCCCAAGTAGGATCAGTTGTGGAGAGAGGTTTATAGGCCTGTTGAGCATGTCTGATAGTAATTTTGTGATCTCTAGCAAAAGAGGGCGCAGTTTAGGACATGACCACCAGATGTGTAAAGCTGACCCTACTTGCCCGCAACCTCTCCAGCAGTAGGGTTCAAGTGATGTGTTGATCCTGCCAAGTTTAGTTGGCGTTAAGTACCAATTATGAAATATTTTTTGTACACCTTCCCAGTGGGTAAGACATATGGAATATTTCAGAGGACGCTTCAGTGCTTGGAGCCACTGCTGCAAGGTGTATGTGCATTGTAGTTGTTTCTCCCACTTAATCATAGTCTCGAATTTGTTGAACAGTGGGGGGTTGGTTAGGAGTTTGTAGTTGTAGGAGATGCCCTTTTCTTTGGCATTTGAATTGAGGTAGAAGCGCACTGCCTGCCATAAAAGTTGTTCGTTCGACCAAGTAGCTTTAGAGAATATGGATCGGATTCTAAGGTATTTGAAAAATTCGTTGGTAGTTAGCTGGAACTTTTCCTGCAGTTGTTGGAAGGAGAGGAGATCTGACTCCTCATATAGGTGGGCTAACGATGTTATTCCCGCTGTATACCAGTTGGATAGGGATATGTCAGGTAGAATAACTTGTAAGGCTTGTAAAGGTAGTTCTTTGAGTACTCTGTGTGATATGCCCCCTGACGCTTGCAAGATTGCCTGCCATGTTCTGAGTGTGGTATTGACTGTATATAGAAAGTTGTGTTGCTTACAGTTTTGAATTAATAGTGCGGAGAAAGCCATTTTCGGATTAGTTGCTAGGGCAGCTTGCTCTATCTGCAGCCAGGGAAATTTAGTGACTGGTTCCCACCAGCTTTTTGCCTGTTCAAGTAAGTTTGCTTTATAGTAAGCTGCGATATTGGGTGCGCCCATTCCCCCACTTACTGTTAGAGTGCATAGAGTCGTTTTTTTCAGTTTGGGATGATTACCTCTCCAAATGAACGATGATACAATCGCTTGTAATTTAGCAATCTGGGAGCGGTGAAAGGATATAGGTAGAGTTCGGAAACTATAGAGGATGTGCGGTAAGAGATACATTTTGGAGAGCGCAATGCGTCCAGCCTAAGAGGCTTGTACAGTCTTTAGTTCTTGAGTAGTTTTTTGTAGTTTGCTTAGTAATTGTGCAAAGTTTAACGTAAGCAGCTGGGAAGAAGGTGATGTTAGAGAGATGCCCAGATAAGGAAGTGTTGAGTTCAGAGCCCAGGAAAAGGATGTAATTTTGTTAATGCTCTGTTTGATAGTATTGTTTAGGTTAACTCCAATCATAGCTGACTTTGAATAGTTTATTTTATATAGTGAAGCCTTACTAAACATGTCTAGGGTTTGATGAAGATGCGGGAGCGAAAGTTGTGGTTCAGTGATGGAGATGATCACGTCATCCGCGTAGAGGCCGATTTTGTGATCATAATTATTGATGGTAATACCACGTATAAGGGGATTAGTACGTATGGATGGGCCAATGGCTCCATCAGGAGTGCGAAGATTAACGGTGAAAGGGGACACCCCTGTTGTGTGCCATTGTATATTGTGAAAGGGTCGGAAAAGATATCTGAGTTGAAAACTCTGGCAGTTGGGGCTGAGTACAGAGCCATTATGGCATGCAGCAGCGTGCCCGTAAAGCCAAATTTCAGAAGAACTGCTTTTAAAAATGTCCAGTCGACCCTATCGAACGCCTTCTCCACGTCCAAAGAAACAAACAGAGAAGGCGCTCGACAGTGTTCCACCCACTGTAGTAGGCTGATATATCTCCTGGTGCCATCTGATGCTTGCCTGCCTTGCATAAACCCTACTTGGTCTGGGTGAACCAATTGTGGGATGATTGTGGCTATGCGGGATGCTAGAAGTTTAGCATATAGTTTTGTGTCTGTATTGAGCAGAGAAATTGGCCTGTAATTGGCTGGGTCATCTGTAGGTTTACCTGGCTTGGGTATAGTAGTTACGGTTGCTTCCAGGGCTTCTATCAGGATTGTGCCTGTGGTTAGCGTATGATTTAATGCCTGGCACAAAAATGGGCGTAGAGTGTTCATAAATTGTTTATAGTATTCATTACTGAATCCATTTGGACCTGGAGCTTTAAGGAGTGGTAAAGAGGCTATTGCAGTTTTAACTTCTGATTCGGAGAAGGGTTTAGAAATGTTCGCTAATTGTTCATGCATGAGCGACGGTAATTTCACCGACTCTAAGAAGTGAGAGATATCTTCTGATATAGGAGCTGCACTTTCTCCTGTTGCTGCTATATTATACAATTTAGAATAAAATTGGCTGAAGCGGTTGGCTATGTCTTTAGGATTGGTCAGGCGCGTCTTGTCTTGTGACAGAAGGTATGGGATCTTTGCAGCGATTAAATGTTTTTTAAGTTGCTTTGCTAGACAACCCCCGGGTTTATTATGATGGGTGTAAAAATTGAGTTGTAGCTTTTTCAAGGCTCTGTCGAAATTGGAGTGTAGGTGTTCGCTCAGGGCTGTCCTTAAATTGTTCAGATCGTTTCCTAAAGAGGAGCTTAATTGTGCTTTGTGTGCCTTTTCAAGACTCTGGATTTGGTCTAATAGCTTAAATGTGGTAGCATTACATATTCTCTTTTCCCGGGCTCCGAACTTGATAAGAAGCCCTCTCATAACTGCCTTATGGGCGTTCCAGCATATAAACGGGTCAGTAACAGAGCCAGCATTTTGTTGGAAAAATTCTGTTATAGCTTCTTCAATACGCTTCTGGTAGTTTGGGTTCGTCAGGAGGGAAGTATTAAGTCTCCACTGTTTTCCTGACGGAATGTAGTCCGATGGAAACACTTTGATGGAGACTGGAGCATGGTCGGACCATGTAATGTTGCCAATTGAGGCCTCTTGTACTGATTGGAGCATCAGTTTGTCTACCAGAAACATATCTATTCTAGAATATGCTTTCTGTGAGTGAGAATAGAAGGTGAAGTCTTTTTCTGTGTCATGCATACACCACCAGGGATCATACAGGTCTTCAGCAGCGAGTAATTTTGCATTTGTGTGTTTTCTGTTGGGATTGCAAGAGTCTAAGGTCGCGTCCACAATTTGGTTAAAGTCCCCGCAGAGAATGAGAGGATATTGTCGAAAGGGAGTCAATTTTTTCATGACCGTTTGGTGAAACTGTGCCTGTTGGGAGTTTGGGGTATATATATTGATCAGGGTCATCAACCGGTCATTGAATTTGGCATGCAGAATAATAAATCTGCCCAGGGGGTCAATTTCAGTGTGAAGTGGACTAAAGGTCACTGTAGACCGTATAGCGATGAGAACACCAGCTTTTTTCTGTGGTGCGTTTGCCATAAAACATTGTGGAAATAGTTTATGACTGCAGGAGGGCGGTTTCAATGCTGTAAAATGTGTTTCTTGGGCGCAGATTATGTCTGCCTTACTTTTTACCGCCTCTTTACAGAAAAGTTGCCTTTTGAAAGGCGAATTAAGGCCTTTGACATTTAAAGAAGTGATGTTAATAGCCATGGCTAAATGTGGCTAGATCAGGATAGGAATTTGTGTGGAGAAGTTAAAGAGGTCACCAGCTATTCTGTCTTCCCTGTTGCCAAGCCAGACAGTGTTAAGCTACAAGGAACACTATCAATCTTTCTACCGATGTTTAGATGAAAACAAAATGAAAACAACTTAAATCGTTACAATTATACGTCTCAAGAATCTAGAAAAGCAGAGGTGTGTGTAACAAAGTGCTTGGCACTTTTCTATAACCTGGGGGGGTACAACAAGAAGCAATACAGAACTGTAATAACAGGTAAGTTAAGAAATACAGGTGGTTAAAGCATTGTTGTGCATCTGGATATGCGTCAAAGTTGCCTACTATGACAGGCATAAGCCTGAGAGGAATTAAGAGTTAATATCGTTGTTGATCACGGCCTGAGGATCGATAGGAGGTAGTGGATATCTTCAGCATGTTGTTGGATTTCTTCTGAGGATTCTCGTTGTATAGAGGTCTGGTCTGCAATCTGTTTCTCCAGCACAACAGTACGGTCTTCCACTTGGTCCATTCTAGTTTGTAACACTGTGATTGATGATCTCAGTTCGTTTCTAGGGTCTTTCTGCAAGGAAAGAAGCATCATTTTCAAAGTGTGTTCCGATGCCGGTTGGTCGCTGGTAGGGAGATCAGCTAGTGAGTTGTTGGAGCTTTCATTGTCTTGCTCAACATCCCAGTGTTGTCTTTTGAATAGTGTTGAATAGTTAGATGCTGTAGCTATCAGTATGCAGGTACACTGCACTAGAGCCTAGCGTTCGGATAGTTAGTTAGGCCTTCGCCTGGGCCTCAGTTTGTGAGAGACCTAATGACCCCACTGTGTTGCTGGCAAGGCCTCAGGAGCCTTGTGTTTGTATGTCCACCTCTTGGTACTGAAGACCCTTTGTGTTTAATCCCACAGCTGCTGATATTATTGCCCCACAAGTAGAGAGTGAGCTGGAATCTCCTGCGATGCCCACTGTGATACTGGTGCTGTCACTGAGAGCAACTCGGGGCCGCCGTATTTTTAATTTTTTTCCCAGATAGGGGGGTCAGAGCCCCATACCATCAGTCTTTGTTCTCCCCCACCGACTCTCCGTCACCTCAGGCAGCCAAAGACTGCTTGCTACTGATATGTTTAGTGAAGCAGGCCCCAAAATGGCTGTCACCGCCTCCTTGAGGCGAGGTTATTAAAGGCAATCCTAGTTTTTTCACCGTGGGTTCGGGGTAGTAAGTGGCCCTATAGGTGCGGGGATGTTCTTGGGTGTCTCCGCAGGGGTTCAAGCCTCTCGCCAGCCCTCTTGTAGTGCGGGTAGCGGTGGGTTACAGCTACTCGCTCCGGCCGGTCTGCCGCCTGTGTCACCGGGTCTGTAGTGTCACTGTGACCATCCGGTCTTGGAGTCTCCCTGGTTCCTCAGGTGCTGCAGTGCTCTATTAGGGGCCTTTTAGCTAGGAGTGACCTGTGCTAGAGCGTGGTATTGCTGGCTATGTTCCCCTCGTCTGCACTTCAGGAAGAAGCAGGCCTCAAAATGGCGGCTGCCATCCCTGTGAGGCGAGATCAATCAGTGCAATGCGCTTTTTTTTCCTCTGTGTAGTGGAGTGAGTGGCCCGGTAGTGCGGGTGGATGCTTGGAAGTCTGCCCGTGGGGTGTACTTTCTCACCTTGCCGTCAGAAGCACTGATGCTGAGGGATGGCAGCCCGCTGTTTAGACGGCTCCGTCGCGTGTGTCCCCGGCCGTGACTCGCGCGGCTCTGCTGACGCGGCTGTTCAGTCTCGATCTCCCGCTGTTCTCCCAGGTGTTGTGGGTTCTCAGGGGGTTCTTGTCTGTGAGGTGTGAAGTGAGTTCCTCTGCTGAGTGCGGTGTAGGTTGAGTTGCTGGTCTCAGGCTGAGCAGAGCTCAGTATTCAGGCATCCATTACAGTCTGCAGCCGGCCATGCCCCCACCACCCCAATTTTTAACGAGCACTTTTAGACATCCTAGCATACTTATCAGCTAGCCTGCAAAAAAAAAAGCTATGCCATTGTGTTTTGTTGGGCTTCTAATGTGTTCCTGTGCCTTTAAGGAGGAATGGATGCCAGCCAGGCATACCCGCCCTTAATTTAGCCATAACTATATATGCTCCAACTTAGAGACTCTCAAATTATAGAGTTAGGACCGCAGTATACAGAGGAGCCTTGAGTACATTTTACCGTAATTTGTGCTAACTTGTTTTTTCTTTGCAGGTTAGCTGGTAAATGTGCTGAAAAATCCTCTCTTTGTATAATAAAATTCTGTATTTAACCACAAAAATGGGAATGTTAATGAAAAAACTGAATGATCATGTTGATGTGCGTGGAGGGGAACAGGAAAAGCCTAATATAGGCAAATTAAATTTCATCTTTAGAAAAAACGTATCACAAGAAACTGCTTTACTGACTGATCTTTATAGAATCCTTTGTGTCTTAAATCTTACTATAATTCCAAGCACATGTATTACACTTAGTTACGTTTTTTTGACCCACAAAAAGATCATTGTCTGGTCTTAATTGTAGCTAACATGGTACCACCCTTCAAGTTACAACAATGAATAACTTCCGGATATAGTCTAATCAAATAAAACATCATGTGGACTCTCACATTATACTGTTGGTAGTAGAACTGGGAGATGTGATCACCCTAAATCTTTTATTTGTAGCCACCATCATGTATTTTTTTATTATTAAAATAAATATTTTAGTTTCAACGTATTTTTAAAGTATTGGTGTACTTTTTGTATTTCTTCCAGATCTGTGTAGGATTCCAGAACTTTGTGCAGCTTCCTGTAATAGAGACCTGTCAATGTTGCTCTCTGCCCTTGAGCAAGATGATTGGTCTTGTATCCACCCCCCATGTAGTTTTCTGCATGCAACCTATTGTGGGTGGATGCTGCTGGGCCCTTTTCCACAGCTCTGTTCTCTGCACAGACTTTGTACAGCACAATGATGATGTCACTGCTAGTTTTGCAAGAAAATAACCGAGTTTACAATGCACACAAAGTGAAAATATTTAAAAGGGGAAAATATTTAAAGGAAAGTTTTTGTGTTTGGATTTAAATAGAAAAATGTAATATTTAGCTGCTGCCTTTTTTCCAGGCCTTTTCATTTAATTTTACCTGGAAATCCTGTAAATAGCATGAATAACATACTTCCTGTCCTTGGGTGGCTATGCTCACTAACTCCACTGTATCTATGGAGGGAGCCATGGCTGTCACACAGGCTGGGCTGCACCTGCCCCTCCTCTTCTCCATTACATGATGGAGGGGGTGGGGGATGAGAAAATGAGCCATGTACAGAGGGCTGAGAAGATTGTTTGTGATTTCAGCTTGGCTGTACAGGTATTTTCTGTAAGTTGCTTGGCCTTAAAATTGAAAAACAATTACAATTTAGACAATACAAAGGATTGTTAATGGTAGTAGAAATTGCCTAAGGGAAGTTATTTTGTAAATGTCACCAGTTGCCTTGATACTAGCTAAATAATATTATATACTGTACATTATAGTGATATATTTTTATTCATTTTTTTTACTAAAGTTTTATGCCAGCAAACAGATTAGTAAAATATTTGCAAGTAATGTCTTATACCGTACTGTATTTTTATATCTATTACTTGCAAACATTTTTCTAATAGAACTAGTACACCATGATAGTAACTGAACCAAAAGAATAAGGAGAGAAGGAATGGGTTAGACTAAGGCCTTATGCACATTGGGTGTTTAGCCCCAGTGTCTGAGATCCCTGCATTTTGGTGCAGGTGGAAGGCATAGGTGCACCGTTCAGCCCTGCTATCCGCAGCCTGTAAAATTCTATGGAAGGCTGAAAGCTGCTGCAGCTGAATAGTGTATAGAATGGTACGAACGTTTAAGGCAGTATGCACCCAAGGATAAACGCACTAAACATTAGTGCAATTCGGTGGACCATCCCCCCCAGTCCCGCTGCAACCGCTTTCAGCCTCCTATAGAATTTTACAGGCTGCTGGAAGCAGTTCTGGTCAGTGCACTTGTGCCTTCCTCCTGCATGAAAATGCCAGAATTTCTGCATGAGACTTAAAGAGCGAGGGGGAAGGAATGAAAAGGAAAGCAATGGTGGAAAGTCATAGGCAAGACCAGTAGAGGGGTATATGTTTTAAAGGCTTAATGATATCCTTTTTTAAAAAAATGCTCAGTTCACTCTTCCTAGCCCCATGACCTAAACTTACCTAGCACCCCCTCCATGCAGGTGCTTACTTACCCTGTGGACTAGATGCTGCATTGTGTGGGAGGCAGAGAACACACAGAGTTCAAGTCTGGCAATAGCAATATATTATAGAAAAGTTATGCAAGGCACACAGGCCCACTGGCGAAGCCCACCATTCTGGGCCACTTGCAACCGACAGCGGTGGAACAGCGGTTCGAAGAATGGTAGATGCCAACAATGCCTGCCACAAGGAGCAAAATGTGACCTGGACGGTCCATACCCAAAAAAAGAAGGCTTCCTAGAAGAGGTTGATGTACTGTTGCTGCTCCTCAGGGAACTCTTCCTGTCTCTAAACACTGTCCCTGACAGACAGGGAACCTTTCCCTACACTAACCACTCACATAAATCGTGCCAAACCCGGGAGTTGGAGTTTTAAATAGACTCTGTCTGATCCAAGATGGCCACCAGAGTCACATAGGGTGCTCACATCCAGTTGGATAGCAGTTCCCTTCTGACTGAGGAAATCATAGAGGAACTAAGTTCCCCCGACTTTCTCCCCCAACTGCATTGCCACTGCGGTCAAACTCCACCTGCAGTGGAAAATAAACATTGCACCTACCTACAACCCAACAGTGGCGCCATTTGTGGGTGTTTACACCTTGGGCCAGTGCCGACCATGCCTTTGCAGGAACTTCCCATAATTTTAAATGTTCTTCTCATGTCTATAGTGCAGGAATACTTCCACATTCAAGTCTATAGGTAATTACTGCAAAGGGACTATCAGCACAATAGAAAATGTGGGGCTTGCTTCTGTGAACACCCAAGGAGGCCACGGTTAAACATTTGAGTGTGGGCTATTGAGGGTGTACTTAATTAGTTATTATTATTTGCTCCCATTTGGTCTGTTAAATATGCAGTTGGAAGTATTTTGTTATATCTGTTTGATAAGTGCTAAATTTGTTGCTCATGTCAGAAATTCAGAGCTGTCCTGTGTCCTCTACACATTTCCTGTGTTATCTCAAATAGCCCTCTTATTTTTTTTTACCTTTGACTACAGAATGATTAAACTTTATGTTGTAGACATCTGAAAGTGGAACTGGTTGAGTAGTTTGCCAAAATACAAGCGAGGGGTCTGACGCCACTCAGTCCACAACAGGACTTAAGCCTCGTACACACGGTGTGACGGTTGTACAACCGAACGGCCCAAATAGTATGCTGGCTGTTGTATCTCGCGTACTGACATGCACTAAGCGATCGTACAACTAAATCAAAACAAAATGTAATGCGCTTCATAAGTCTATAGGTGAATGTGACTACACATTGTGTGTGTGCAAGAACACTAAATATCCATGAGTGAACATTCCTAATAAAATATTTATAACGAACAATTCAGTCTATAGTAATATCAAAGGTGAGTCCATAAAAAACTCTATACAGCAATATCAGTGTGATGGAGAGCTGTGAACCTCCTTCTTCATATGTAAATAAGTGTTGTATCCACCATCCACCATAACACCAATTCCATGTGACGGTCCACCACCATTCAAGATGTGCCCTTACCAGAGCACCTGGACCCCCTATCACGAAGGGTCAGGGATCGTCTGTGTGGAATTCTGGCTTCCATTCAGCCCCCGGGGTTGATGTTCTCCAGTTAGGTCTCCCCAAAATGTCACCAGATGTATTTGTGCCGGATGGAGATAAATGGCCACAATAGTGTGATAACGTTTAAGAATACTTAATTTATTAAAAATTATATTGCACTTACATGGTCCACAAAATATCAGCGCAGTAAGACAAATCCATCTACAAATATAATCAGCGGTGATCCCGAGACAGCACTTCCGCCCTACCGGTTTCGTCACAACTGACTTCTTCCGGGGCATGAAGGCTGTCTCATGTCACTGCAGTTAAATATTAGTCACAGTTACCCCACTACCAATCACCGTGTGGATTCCCGGCTGCCCAAGCCGCACCTCATCTTAAGTTTGACACATCTAACCCCTCATCCGGACATGCGTCATTACGCTCACAGCCCGAAGTCGTATGAGGCGGAGCAGTTCCTGTTTGCGTTCCAAGCGTGGCCGCCCGAACCCAGCTTCGCTCTCGACACACCTCAGATGCTCCCCTACACGGATGTGCATCATAATGCTTGGGCCCAAACACGGGTTACAACGGAGCGCCATCTCACTGCGTTCCAAGCGTGATTAGATCAGCGTGCCACCGTGACTCCCATGTCCAGGGATCACAGACCCAGGACCTCCCCTCAAATACACCAGCGAAGGACAATGTAAATATTTAAAGGCATGTCCCCACCGGACATGTAAATACCAAAACGTGTACTATAAGGCACTGGGTGGCCAAAAAGTCCACACCTGAACAGTTATATAATCTACACCCAAACAACAACATTACGGGGAGAAAATATCGGTGATTAGCAACATTATTCTTTTGTAAATATCCCACGTAAAAAACATAAAAATATAGTTAAATTAAAAAGACATACATATACTTGTAATAATTGTACTTTCTACGTATTTCCCTATAAGGGTGTATGAATTTTTTTTTTTTATATAAATCAGGAATTATCAATAAAACAGTTCACATCCAGATCTATATTAAGCCCAAAAGGTGAATAGCTCTTAAGAAGAAAGATCCACTTAGATTCCATCCTAGAAAGTTCTCTCACTTTCAAACTACCCCTCCAACGTGACTAGAAATAATCAATGCCAATCATTAATGTACCAGCAGGGTCTCTTGCATGTACCTTATCGTAATGCCTAGATACACTGTGGCTCTTAAATCCTTTACAGATATTGGCCAGATGCTCATTGAGTCTAATCTGCAATGGCCTCGTGGTTCGGCCCACATATTGCAGGCCATATGGGCACTGCAATAGATAAACTACATGTGTGGTCCTACATGTAACAAAATAATCAATTTTAAAATTGTTGGTCGTAACAGTGGAGGAGAATTCTACAACCTTCCTACCCCGCTAATGGTTAATATTACAGGCCTGGCATTTGCCACATTTAAAGAATCCCCTTAAATTGTGGAAAAGAGGTGGATTAGAGGGAGGGTCAATAATATTATGCACTAATGTGTTTTTTAGGGATGGTACTCCTTTATAGGTAATTTGGGGGCATGTTGGCAAAACAGGCCGGGAATCCACACAGTGATTGGTAGAAGGGTAATTGTGATTAATATTTAACTGCGGTAACATGAGACAGCCTTCATGCCCCGCAAGAAGTCAGTTGTGACGAAACCGGTAGGGCGGAAGTGCTGTCTCGGGATCACCGCTGATTATATTTGTAGATGGATTTGTCTTACTGCGCTGATATTTTGTGGACCATGTAAGTGCAATATAATTTTTAATAAATGAAGTATTCTTAAACGTTATCACACTATTTTGGCCTTTTATCTCCATCCGGCACAAATTCATCTGGTGACATTTTGGGGAGACGTAACTGGAGAACATCAGACGATCCCTGACCCTCCATGATAGGGGGTCCAGGGGCTCTGGTAAGGGCACATCTTGAATGGTGGTGGACCGTCACATGGAATTGGTGTTATGGTGGATACTACACTTATTTACATATGAAGAAGGAGGTTCACAGCTCTCCATCACACTGATATTGCTTTATAGAGTTTTTTATGGACTCACCTTTGATGCTACTATAGACTGAATGGTTCGTTATAAATATTTTATTAGGAGTTGTCAGGACCTGTGTCCTTGCTTGGGTCACCTGCTGGTGGCAGTGTTTGGAAAATCAAATGGTGTAGTTCTGGTGGCCACCAGCGGGTGTCTCCCGGGAGATTGAACATACAGGTCATTAAGCTGCACCTGATGGGTCTGCTGGGTCTATATAAGCTCGCCTTGCTCCCTGTCCCAATGCTTCGGTATTTTCCCTGCAAGCCGTGTCCATGCCTGAAATTTACCTGCTCTGATCCCCGATCTGCGATCCAGACCCTGAGACCTGATTCCTGAACCTGCTTCCTGCTCCCTTGCTCTCCTTCTGCTCCCAGTACCTGGCTCCCTGTTCCCCTTATCTGGTATCCCTGTTTGCTTATTGTATATGTGTGTGTTTTCTTCACTTGTATTTAGTTAGTCAGATAGGTGTTTATTTTGGGGTTTTGGTGTGTTTTCATCTTTTACTTGCTCGTTTAGTGTGTTTTTTGCCTAATAAATATATTCATATTTTCACTTTACACCTAGTCCTGATTTCTTTAAGTGCAGCCAACTGATCTGACCATCCCTGCTGGATACCTGCATATGGTATCCCTGACATAATACCGAAGCCATACAATCAGATCGGCTGCACCTGGGAATCAGGTCCGAGGACTTGCTGCAAGATGCATGCTGAGGATATTTTGTATTTCTCACTGCTTGCAACAGAAGACAGGGATTATTGTTGACAGATTTTGAAAGAGCAGACTAGGGAGCAATTGTTGGAATGCATCGGTCTGGCTCACTCTTTTGTTGATCAAGGCAGATTTTTGTTTGAAGAGATTCAGCCACTAATTCAAATGTGTGCAGAGTTGGCTTTGTCTGGTGTCCCTAGTGGTGGCGATAATTACACCTCACCTTTCAGTTTAAATCAGGTGGTTTCATTGGTTTGGTTACTGGAAGACGACTCAGCCTTTTTCTTTGAACACTACTCAGCATGTTCCCAACAGGTGCTAAGGGAGTGTATTGATTCTGTGCAATCTCTAGTAAGACAAGCAGTATGCAAATCAGATTTTGTGCAACCGTTATTACAAGCATGGTCAAAAATATTGCACTCGGCCTCTGTCAGCCTGCAACCACCCAGTCCTGTGGCCAGACAACTGGCTGCTGAAATGTCTTTCTCTCCATTGCCCATAGCAACCACAGTTGCAGCCCAATATACCCCACAAAAATCCTCAACAACTGCTCCCTCTTTTTTACCATCCTCCCGCTCTTCTCCTCCATCAGCTGCACCCACTACTTACAGCCCTGCATCCCCATATAGAATTGCTGTGACTAAATCCAAAAAGAAACGGAAGTTTTTCCCAACCTGCACAATCCTACCACTATCCAATCCTGCCTCCAAACCTGCCAATCTGATTCAGTCTGCTTCAACAACAACTAATTTGTCCCAGTCTGCCTCCACACCTGTCACCTTGGTTCAACCCATGAAAATTGGACCCTCTGTTTCCCACCTGCCTGCCGCTATTTCACCCAACTGTACTGGTTCTCTGTCCTTCACCCAGTCTGGCCCTATGGACTCTTTGCCGGCTATTCAATTTGACTTTATTGTTCCTGATG
This sequence comes from Glandirana rugosa, assembly GCA_018402905.1. Taxonomy (NCBI): domain Eukaryota; kingdom Metazoa; phylum Chordata; class Amphibia; order Anura; family Ranidae; genus Glandirana; species Glandirana rugosa. Next base: position 246,721 of record BLSH010367572.1, on the reverse strand, counting down.
CCCTCTTTGTGGCTATTCCTGATGCCCAGCCTGCTGTCCCAGTGCCCACTGCCATGCCTGCTGTCCAGCCTGTTCTGGTACCTGCTGCCATGCCTTCCATCCAGCCCGCTGTTCCTGTGCCCGCTGTTCCTGTGCCCGCTGTCCAGCCTGCTGATCCTGTGCCTGCTGATCCTGTGCCCACTGTCCAACCCGCTGATCCTGTGTCCGCTGATCCTGTGCCCGCTGTTCCTGTGCCCGCTGTTCAGCCTTCTGATCCTATACCCACTGTCCGGCCCGCTGATCCTGTGCCCGCTGATCCTGTGCCCGCTGATCCTGTGCCCGCTGTCCAGCCTGTTGTTCCTGTGCCTGCTGTTCCTGTGCCCGCTGTTCCTGTGCCCGCTGTCCAGCCTGCTGATCCTATGCCCGCTGATCCTGTGCCCGCTGTCCAGCCTGCTGATCCTGTGCCCGCTGTCCAGCCTGCTGATCCTGTGCCCACTGTCCAGCCTGCTGATCCCGTGCCCACTGTTCCTGTGCCTGCTGCCCAGTGTGATGACCCTGTGCCTGCTGCCCAGTGTGATGACCCGGTGCCTGCTGCCCAGTGTGACGACCCGGTGCCTGATGCCCAGTATGACGACCCAGTGCCTGCTGCCCAGTGTGAGGACCCGGTGCCTGCTGCCCAGTGTTACGGCCCGGTGCCTGCTGCCCAGTGTGACAGCCGGGTGCCTGCTGCCCAGTGTGACGACCCGGTGCCTGCTGCCCAGTGTGACGACCCGGTGCCTGCTGCCCAGTGTGACGACCTGGTACCTGCTGCCCAGTGTGACAACTCAGTGCCTGCTAATCCAGTGCCTGATGACTCTGTGTCCGCCGACCCAGTATCCACTACCCAGTGTGACGACCTGGTGCCCGCTGATCCCATGCCTGATGATCCAATGTCTACTACCCAGTGTGATGACCCGGTGCCCGCTGATCCAGTGCCTGATGACTCGGTGCCTGATGACTCTGTGCCTGCTGATCCAGTGCCTGATGACTCTGTGCCCGCTGATCCAGTGCCTGATGACTCTGTGCCCACCGATCCAGTGCCTGATGACTCTGTGCCCGTCGACCCAGTGTCCACTACCCAGTGTGATGACCCGGTGCCCACTGATCCGGTGCCTGATGACACTGTGCCCGCTGATCCAGTGCCTGATGATTCTGCGCCCGCTGATCCAGTGCCTGATGACCCGATGCCTACTACCCAGTGTGATGACCCGGTGCCTGATGATCCAGTGCCTGATGACCCGGTGCCTGCTGATCCAGTGCCTGTGGATGTTTGGCTACCTAATGCCCAGCTTGCCACTGTTTTCCCCCGACTTGATGCCCAGACTGATTTTGATGTCCCTGTGATGCCTGCCCCCATTGGTTTCAGGCCCGATGTCTGGCTAGCTGTTGGTACTAGGCTTGTGCAATTTGTTTAGTTCCGAATTTCGTTTTTACCGAATTTTGCAAAATTCGGCAATTTGGACGAATTCCGAATTTTCAATTTCCGAATTTATCCGAATTTTCATTTTTCCGAATCGCAGTAATTCGGTAATTCAGAAATTTGCGGTAATTCGGAAATTTGCGGTAATTCGGCAATTCGGAAATTCGGCAATTGGAACAGACGAAAATCCGAAATTCGGAAATCCAAAAATTGGAAAAAACTAAGAATATTTGAAATAATAACTAACTAATAACTATTAAATTATAGGTATTGGAATTTCCCTGAAAGTTTAGCTGTTAATGAACTTAGATATGAAATTTAGCACTAATAGTCATACTTTCAAGAAAATTTCAATACCTATATTTAATAGTTATTTATTATTATTTCAAATATTTTTTTTTATTTCCGAAATTCGTAAATAAGGAAGAACATTTGAAATAATAAGTTATTAATTTATAATTTTTACTTATTATAAATTATAATAAGCTATTATTATTTCAAATGTTTTTCCTTATTTCTGACTTTTGCAGTGTGTGACTGTATATATGCATACTGTATGTATGTGTGTGTGCATACTGGGTGTGTATATACTGTGGGTATATTGGATGTATATTGTATGTATACTGTGTGTTTACATACAATATAAGCACAGTATGTACACACCCAGTATGCACACACACATACATACAGTATGCATACATACAGTCACACACTGCAAAGGTCAGAAATAAGGAAGAACATTTGAAAAAATAATAGCTTATTATAATTCATAATAAGTAGAGTTGAGCAAACCCGAACTGTAAAGTTCGGGTCCGTACCGAACTTTTGGGTGTCCGGGACCCGGACCCGAACCTGGACTTTTCAAAAAAAAGTCTGGGTTCGGGTCCGGGGTTCTGGTAATTTTACTAAAAGTTCTGAAAAGTGCTGTAAAAAAGTCCTGGAAAGTCCTAGAGGTCTGCAAAAGGAAGGGAAATGGGGGTAAGGGTCGGACAAGTGTCCTACAAAGAAATGGGGATAGGGAAAAAACTTAAAATAATTTAAAAAATAACATCAAAAATCAAAAATGGAGGTGGATGTGGACTATCTTAAAACTGTGTGAGAAAAGTATAAAGTAGCGGGGAGAAGCCATATCACTGTTCTAAGAACAGTGACATGATATATCACTGTTCTTGGAACAGTGATCTGGCTTCTCCCCTCTAATGGATAGTTTTCACACACAGTTAGAAGATAATTGTAGAACAGTGATATCATATCACTGTTCTACAATGTAGAACAGTGATATGATATCACTGTTCTACAATTATCTTCTAACTGTGTGTGAAAACTATACATTCTGTCTCTTAT
>BLSH010367572.1:222734-243342 GCA_018402905.1 Glandirana rugosa | reverse complement strand
ATACATATGACACACAAATGTATGTTATATTCGTGTCATACAGTGCTTATATTGTATGTAAACACACAGTATACATACAATATACATCCAATATACACACAGTATATACACACCCAGTATGCACACACACACACACACACACACATACATACATACAATATGCATATATACAGTCACACACTGCAAAAGTCGGAAATGAGGAAAACATTTGAAATAATAATAGCGTATTATAATTTATAAAAAGTAAAAATTATAAATTAATAACTTATTATTTCAAATGTTCTTCCTTATTTCGGAAATAAAAAAGAATATTTGAAATAATAATAAATAACTATTAAATATAGGTATTGAAATTTTCTAGAAAGTATGACTATTAGTGCTAAATTTCATATTTAAGTTCATTAACAGCCAAACTTTCAAGGAAATTCCAATACCAATAATTTAATAGTTATTAGTTAGTTATTATTTCAAATATTCTTAGTTTTTTCCAATTTTCGGATTTCCGAATTTCGGATTTTCGTCTGCTCCGATTGCCGAATTTCCGAATTACCGCAATTGCTGAATTACCGCGAATTTCCAAATGACCGCAATTGCCGAATTACCGCAAATTTCCGAATTACCGCAATTGCCGAATTACCGCAATTGCCAAATTACCGCGAATTTCGGTCTCCAAATTTTTTAGTTTCCGAATTACAAATTTTTTGAATTTCCGAATTTCTGAAAAACGAAAAAAAAAAACGAATTTTTTAGCCATGCACAAGTCTAGTTGGTACCTAGTCAAGTCTAGTTAGTACCAGACTCAGACCTCCAGACCCTGGTGGTGGGGGGTTTGTTCCAGTACCTGACTTGGGTGACACGCCGCCCAGCAGGTTAAAGGACTCTGGTCGGAGAAGTGTAATAGAGTCCACAGACACGGAGGGGAAACTTTGCTGGACTGTTCCTGCACCCACAAGGACTATCCAGTTAAAAGCAGAATGGAGCATCCGGAGGCCGCTCCTCAAGGAGGGGGAACTGTCAGGACCTGTGTCCTTGCTTGGGTCACCTGCTGGTGGCAGTGTTTGGAAAATCAAATGGTGTAGTTCTGGTGGCCACCAGCGGGTGTCTCCCAGGAGATTGAACATACAGGTCATTAAGCTGCACCTGATGGGTCTGCTGGGTCTATATAAGCTCGCCTTGCTCCCTGTCCCAATGCTTCAGTATTTTCTCTGCAAGCCCTGTCCATGCCTGAACTTGACCTGCTCTGATCCCCGATCTGCGATCCAGACCCTGAGACCTGATTCCTGAACCTGCTTCCTGCTCCCTTGCTCTCCTTCTGCTCCCAGTACCTGGCTCCCTGTTCCCCTTATCTGGTATCCCTGTTTGCTTATTGTATATGTGTGTGTTTTCTTCACTTGTATTTAGTTAGTCAGATAGGTGTTTATTTTGGGGTTTTGGTGTGTTTTCATCTTTTACTTGCTCGTTTATGTTTGCTGGTGTTTGGTGTTGGAAGTGTGTTTTTTGCCTAATAAATATATTCATATTTTCACTTTACACCTAGTCCTGATTCCTTTAAGTGCAGCCAACTGATCTGACCATCCCTGCTGGATACCTGCATATGGTATCCCTGACAGGAGTGTTCACTCATGGATATTTAGTGTTCTTGCACACACAGTGTGTAATCACATTCACATATAGATTTATGAAAGTATACACAAGCGCATTACATTTTGTTTTGATTTGAATGATGGTGTAGAATTCACACCCGGTATACTGCAGCTGTGTTGCTTTAAACTTTGAGTGGAATATTTTTCGGTAGAAGGGATAGCGCGGTTGTTTATGTATTTAGATCGTACAACCAAGCCGAACATAGTGACGTGTTACGAATGTATAAAGAGGAAGTTCAGGTGAATGTAATTTGTGAATTAGGAACGTAGGTTTACACGAACGGACACTTCCGGGCGTTCCTGACTTCTGAGCATGCGTGTTTTGCACAGTACAACTTTTTGGACCAACTTCTCTGTACACACGATACAATGGTCGTATAACCGCTTGTTGGTACTACCAAAGTTTTCTAGTTTGCTCATCCAACTTTTGTTGTGCGACCGCCATACGTCGGCTGTTCTAATCGCGCATACCAATGGTCGGATGATCATCCAACAAGTGGTCGTACGACCGTTTTCATATGACCGTCGCACCGTGTGTATGGGGCTTTAGTAGCCGAGTGCAATTCTGGCAAATCAACAAGTATCTTTTTGTACTTGCTGTGTTTTTAAAATGATAAAACTCACAGATGTACTGCATATGTATTTTTTTTACCTTGACACATGCTTTAACATTTGAGTTACTGTATGTGATGTAGAGAAATTATGCGTTTTTGAAGCGTATAACAAAAAGCATTGCTTACTTGATTTTGAAAGGCAGCATTAAAGGCAACAGGAAAATTCAAGGGTATCAATGCTATGCCTCGTTTTATCCAGGGGTTCCCTTTGTTGAACTGTTTTATAGCTTCCCTCCTGGTGTGGTATGCCGAACTTTCCATACAACTCTCCCAGCATCTCATCAGATTGGTAGTATCAAACACCTGCTTGTAAGGGCTGGTAATGACTTTCCTGTACATGTTCAGTTCTCTGACCTAAAGTACAGAGAAAACACTGTATATTAAAAATAATAAAGACTATTATCATGAAAAAAATAGACACAGGACTCAACAAATCCAGGATCCAGTCTAGGAGTGGACACGTAGATCCTTTTTAAGTATAGTAGTTATTTACTGTGGTAGCACCACAGTCAACAAGCTTCTTAAAGTGGAATCTCAGATAAAATGTTATCGTGTTATGGATAAAGTGAGGAAGGGAAACTTTTGTCAGTCTTTTATTTCTGTGTCTTATCATTGGGGAGATCTTCCCTTACCTCCCAATATCTTCCCAAAGAAAAAGGAAAATCTCACCTTTCAAAGTCAGAGAAAACGTTTCTCTCTTAGGAAATGTTGTCTCTTTTCTTGTTTGAGAGACGACTCTTGTCTAAATGATCAGTTTTGCCTTCGCTATCAGATTTGGTGACATCAGTCACCAGGAAGGGAAGGGAAGTGAAGGTGACTCAACATTGACACAGAGCTCCATGCTAATGGGAACACCAATCATCTTATACACAAATCTCATAGCGATCCATGTGTTCAGCCATCAGGATTGTGCCTCCCATTAAGGCATTTGAGGCGGCTGCCTCAGAGAGACACAGCAGGGGGTGGCAGTGAGGCCATGGTGTTCATGAGACACTCGGTCCTCAGTGCATCTCAGCAACACATGTAACACATGTTACTTGTTTAAATCAAATAGCAATAAATAGCAGCGCCAGAAATAAATCAATAGTCCAAAATGAAAATATAAAAATGTTCAAAAGAAGATGGATAATAAATATTGAAAGTACATCAAAATTAACGTATCCGTAATTTCTTCAGATGAAATGCTGTATATATGGTAAAATATGAATCCTCCAGAAGCTTAAGGCATATGTGCTTACCAGAGCCTGTTAGGGATATAGCGGAAGGTATCCTTAGACCACACGTCCACTGCCGGGTCAACGTGTCACCTGTATGGGTTCACCCGTCCGTATATCTCCACACATAAACTGGTAATAATCACTCTGGTGAAAGTTGGGCTACAAAGCCATGCTACGGGAATCACATGTAGAGTGGGAAAAAAAGAAAACCCACCATAGCGTAATAACGTTTTGGTTGTTTAATGTATGAAAGGGTTAAAAACACTTACTTCAAAAACACATATAAAGAGCTCTTCAGATTAAGAACATATTAGTGACAGAAAGGGAACCAGACCCTACGCGTTTCGACTCCACGGTCTGGTTCCCCTTCTGTCACTGATATGTTCTTAATACATTAAACAACCAAAACTTTATTACGCTATGGTGGGTTTTCTTTTTTTCCCACTCTACATGTGAGTCCCGTAGCATGGCTTTGTAGCCCAACTTTCACCAGAGTGATTATTACCAGTTTATGAGTGGAGATATACGGATGGGTGAACCCATACAGGTGACATGTGGACCCGGCAGTGGACGTGTGGTCTAAGGATACCTTCCGCTATATCCCTACCAGGCTCTGGTAAGCACATATGTCTTAAGCTTCTGGAGGATTCATATTTTACCATATATACAGCATTTCATCTGAAGAAATTACGGATACGTTCATTTTGATGTACTTTCAATATTTATTATCCATCTTCTTTTGAACATTTTTATATTTTCATTGTGGACTATTGATTTATTTCTGGCGCTGCTATTTATTGCTATTTGATTTATACAAACTGATCTCTTTGATGTGCGAGCTGCCAGGGGTCATTCCACTCTTTTATAGCATTTTTTGGGTGAGCGCGGGATACTTACCTATACATGTTACTTGTTACATGTGGTGGCTGCAGTAGTTTTCTTTTTTTACATTTTCACATGGCCTGGGTAACATGTTTCCTGTACTTTCAGGACTGCACTCATATCTCCACTATATTCATGGAGGCAGTCATGGTTGTCTTCTTTCGTTCATTTCCATTACATGGTAAATGTTTGGACTACAGGCAGTCCCCGAGTTACAAAAATTCTGACTTACATGCGACTCCTACTTACAAACAGAGGGAGACAACAGGAAGTGAGAAGAAATCTACCCCTAGGAAGGGAAATTCACTCCTGTAAGAGTTATCATGGGAAAAAGGTGTCTCCACTGAAGCTTTATCACCAATCCTTGTTTCCACAACAACCCAAAATTTTCAAAATCCAATTGCCACAGGGACAGAAAGTGAGGGGAAATCTTCTGAACAGGGGCACAGACTGCAAAACAAATGTTACAGGGGTGTTAACCCTTCCCTATGCTATCCAAAAAACTTAAAATTTTAGTTTTTTGGCTGGAGTTAAAAACTTACCTGTTCCAAATTACATACAAATTCAACTCAAGAACAAACCTATAGAATCTATCTTGTTTGTAACCCGGGGACTTTACAAAAGAAAGATACAATAGTTTTTGTGGTTTTGTATTGCACAGGAAGTGACAGGGACACTGCATTTCTGGCACAACCAATAGGCATCTTTTGAACTTTCTGAGAATGCGCTTAACTCAAAAAAATAAATTGAATGCAGCTAGTACATCTAAAGACTGGCAAGCTGTAATAGATTACATTTTTGCTTTTGAGTTTGAATACACATTTGTATTATTGTTCTCAGTTTTTGTGTTCCTGTTTACTACAGCAGGGGTTGCAGGCTTGTTTGCATACTAAATATGCTGTTATCATCAATGCACAGATAGTCTTGTCATACTCTAGTCTCATAAATTAGGTTGGGTAAATGGGGTGTCAAGATCTGTTACATGGGCAGGTGTATCACAGTACAAATAGTCAGATTTTTGCATTGTACAGAATTCAAAAATTCTCGTAACACACTAGACTGCTAATACTATATTTGAATGGGATTCTATTACTAGGCTTAACAAACTATTGACCAATACATATGACATGTACCTGAAAATATCACTTACCTGATGAGCTGGTAAATTGCATCTAGCAGCAACTTCATCAACCCATACTTCTGTGACAAGAGCACACTGTGGAAACCCAAAGCCGCGAAATGATATATTGGATGGCAGATTGGTCCTGCATACTCTTCCTAGGCATCTCAGATTAGGGATATAGTAAGAAACATCTGTCTGAAGTACTGAAACCTCCATTATCTAAATAAAGTAATAAAAAGTATCACACAGGCAATGTGTGTATTTTTAAGAAACAGCACACTTATTAATAAACATGAAGGAGAGCCGCAGTGATCAGACCAGAAGTCGGAACAGGTATCTTGTTCTCCCATCCCCCAGAAAAAGTGCTAAACATGGCAGAGGAGGGGGGGGGGGGGAGAGGATGCAAACAAGCAGAACTTTTTTGGGTGAAGTTCAGCTTTACGTACAATATTCCCAATGCACACATTTGTGAAACTGGCTGTAAATGTAAGTGGGTGCTGCAGCAACCACCATCTGGGAACTGAGAATAGCCAAAGTAAAAATGTATGTCACCAGCACACCATGGATCTCCGCAGTTATAATCTTGGTGTTTCAGAGCCACGCAGGACCCTTCATCTGGTGTTCTGGTGAATAGTTAGACAGATTTAGTGTTGGGTTCACTGTATTTTTGGAGCTGTATTTTTCATGAGTAAGTTTAGTTGCCTCACTGTAGTCAGTGAGGCTGTAATTGGTTTGGTAAGGTCACTTTAGTTGCTCACTTATCAGTGCAGCTGCATTCTTCTAGTCAGGTCTACTGAGTGTGCTCAGCTGCTGCCAGTGCGATAGCTCCCTCTGCATCCAAGGAGCTTGAGAAGTTTCTGGATGCTAGGTGTGGAGCTATGCAGATGACAACTCGACTAATGATACAGTGTGGGCAAACCTACAGAGGCATGCTCTGAAGGCATACAGGGAGACTGTATATATTCTGTGACCACACTGAGCTCAGGGCCTTTCCTGGAGAGGATTAGTCCAGCCTGGTGGGCATGTTGCCCTTCCAGGCAATGCTGCTATATCTGCTGTTGTGAGGCCTCAGACCCTGGAGCTAGAAAGACAGCTGACTGAGAGTGTCTGTCTAAAGAAGATCCAGTTCGGTTTAAGGTGTAAGCAGGGCCGGCCCTACCATGGGTCCCAGTGGGTCCATTGGACCCAGGCAGCACTTTGAGAGGGGCAGCAAATTGAACCACGGCCGCCTCTCCTTTTCTTCACTTTACCCAGCAAATTGACAACCAAGATTTTTTCTCCAGCAGTTTTGGGTGTCATGATGACAACAGCCCATCCATATGCTGCCCTAGACTGCCCCTATACTACCCTAGACTGCTCTAGCCCGCCCCTTGGAATTGGACATAATGGTATGTCATATGATTTTGCATATAGAAAATATTTGCATGAAAATCTGATTTCCGGATACATTTAATTTTAGTTTCAATTATCATGATATAAAATAATGAAAGTGGGGGCCTTTTGGTGGGCATGATTTTTTTTTTTGGGGGGGGGGCAGCATTTCATTCTAGGACCCAGGCAGCACAATGTCTTGGGTCAGCCCTGGGTGTAAGGTGTCACTTGGAAGTTGGAAGGAGGCAACCAGCTGCTTTTGGGCCTTGTATGAGTACAGAGGCTTCTAAGAGACCTTGGGCTTTGTGCTGTTGCAACTCTTCTGGTGCTAGAGAGTCAATTGTGGGTCTACTTAAAGAGGACACTGGTTGGTGTTCTGAAGAGCTTTGTCCATCAAATCATCTGTTTAAAGGGGCTCTGCTCTTGTGGCAAGAGTTTACAGTTAACTACTACTACTACCCTAAAGTTGAAGTCTACTTTTTTTTACAAGCACAGACATTAGTATATCTGGTCATGAAAAAAAGTCCCCAAGTTGCATATAGTCCCTGTTTTTTTATTTTTATGGAGTATGCCACTCAGTTGCCTCAACCCTATTAGAGTTCTCCAAAAATAAAACAACAAAACACCACCAATAGACTGGTCATTAAAGAGAATGTGAATGAGACTGTGTGTCTGGCTGCGGAGCGAAGCATTGTGGGTAAGACCTGGAGAATATATATATATATATATATATATATATATATATATATATATATATATATATATATACAGGATATATCTATATCTATATATATATATATTTATAACTATTGAGATATCAGTCGCACAGGAACTATACTGTTGCCACTGTGACAGCTGAGACAGCTGATTTGTAGATTTCAATTGTGAGAAGGAGCAGTAAAGTACTGCTATTGTGTAGAACTACAGAAAGCAGAGTCTGAGAATGTAATGAATTTATATTTCTTAGTTGGAGCTACAAGACAGAGAAAGATTGCTCAGAACAGGTATCAAAAAAGTGATGATGTTCATTTGTAATGCAAGATGAAAGGAAAGACTGCCAAGATGTCTTTTGGCAAATAAACAGTTCCTTTATGTATGTTGCACATGTATAATGTGCTGTTTGACTGGAAATGCCCTTAATATTACCAGTAATTGAAAATACCAGTAATTGAAAATATTGTACAGCGGTGTAACAGTGGTTAAGGCTTACAAATATAGATTCTGTCCCCGAACATCCACCATTGCTGTATAAATTGACATCAGCTGCTACGATTCTGCCATCATTCATATATCCCACCTGAAAAAGAATTCTGAATTAGCGTTTTCCTTGAAGTTAAAATGTGATATTTTAAGTGTAGAAAAAAGAGAATGATTTACAGTGTATGCATCTTCATTTTTCTATACAGTACTCACCTTATATTTTCCAAGATAAGGGTGACGTCCTCCAGTTATAAGCATGTCTTCACTACGCTCTAGAATGCAGCGGACAGGATGCTTGATTCTAAAAATAAGAAACGCATTGGATCTTTTAAGTCAGTCTGGAGTATGGAGATCTGGAGTTCTTAAGTATAGAGCCTTAGATGTATTGTAAATTCTGTCAATTGTTTATCAAAGCAGTCGATTTTGGAGCTGGGGTCCTTGCACTTTTACTTTAAGGTACAGAATTTTAGGCTTTGATACAGAGTAGGGAGGAGGTTTGGGTTTGCCACTACCATGGGTTTGTGGCAATTCCCCGGGATATACAAAGCTTGCGTATTGCGAACGTTTAGTCAAAAACATTGCTGGTTCACAGCCAGATATAAGGCGCAATCTATAATGTGTAAATAGCTTTGACCTGGTCAGCTGAGCCAAAAGAGCCGAAAATTTGAAGGGATGAATAACCCACCTCTCTTTCTATAGAAAGATTGGCTCACCAAAACCATGTTATCAGTGTATGTTGGAGCATGCTAGAGAGTGTGTGTTGGAACTGTTGGGGGAGGTTTTTTTTTTAATTTTGTCATTTGTACATGTCCCCCTCGTGGCAGTGCCTAGCTTCTCATGCCTTGTGTTTGACAAAAGCTTGCTCATCAGCCCCACAAATGGTCAAAATTGAACAAAATTTGTCCTTACAGAATTGAATAGGGTTTGCTTTTGAAAATGTATGAGAAAGATTTGCTAAACTGTGCACGAACCATAGCCAAGCAGATTCGCTTATTCCTTTACATTACGGAGGGTTAGTTCAAGGGTTACAGGGAAGCTTAGTGTAAAAGTGTTGAGGTTAGAGGGAGATTTATTGTGAGGGTGAGCATTGGGGTTTCAATAAAGGGATAGTGTAAGTGTTGGGGTTACAGGGAGGGTTACGTCACTTCCCAGTGTGAGGCAGAAGCCAGCCTGCTGTGAACTCCTGGAGGCCCCAGCATCCGCTCCTCCATTACCACCTGGACTCCGGGAGAAGTACAAGGCGGCAGCACCCGAGGATGATGAGAATCCCTGACATGCGTGGTTTTATCACACTACCTGTAAGTGCATTTTAATTTGTGCAATAAACTGTACTGATAATACTGCACTTACAGTAGGTACGCCTCCCCCTCTTTCTTCCTTATAGGAAGAATAAAAAAACTAACAAAGTGGAAAAGGGTAGAGAAGGCATGGAGCTAGGTGGATTGGGGTGCTATAGCAGAAAAAAACCCAACAGGAGTTCTAATCCTTCCCAACTTTACCCAAAACTAGAAGAAATCAATTTTGACCATAATAAAGAAAATATTTAATAAACCACTACACATTTCCTTAACAGCCCAAAGCTTGCTCAAGTGACATATTGCTAATCACAGAGCAATTTATGGCCACCCTACAATAAACACAAGAAGGAAAGTTAATGGGCATTGATCCAAAGCAGCCATCCAAAATGCACTTTACTGAAGCTAGGTACAAGGACCAGACACAAGCTATTAATTCATAGTGCTTGCCATGGGTAATGCATTTAACACGTTGCCCTTTACGATGCATTACTGATAAGCCATGGAAGCCGTGAGTATACTATCATTCTGTATTTATTGTAAAGCAGACCTGGACTTTAAAATAGGGATCCAGAATCAATATTCATGGTCGGAAAATTATTTGAATTGACTCACCATAATGGAGATAAGTGACACTTACTTCTTAGCCGCCACAGCTGCGATTGCCGCTATGTAGGCTGTTTTCACAATCTTTCCACCAAACGCTCCACCAATCCTTTTCACATGGCAACTGACGCGATTAGAGGGTATGCCTAAAGCTTTTGCTACAAGGCTCTATAGAAGAAAAATACATTAATGCATACCAAAACTTTTTTTTTCAAAATGTTTTAGCTTGGGACATCTAGGCCAAATTAAGGTGATTTATTCATATTTCAATTGCAGTCATAGACAATGGACATTAATTAACTTAAGTAAAAACAAATCATTTAGTAGTATTTTAGAATGGAACTCCAGGCAAGCAGTCAAATACACAGCTCAAATACTTATATACAGTATGTATTTTATCTGACAATGTTTTTAATTTAGCCAGATCACTCTGTTTCTTGGGTTAGCATTACCACTTCCTAAATCAGCTCCCTGCTCTTTGGAATGAGGTAGTGACATTGATTCATCTTCAAATAGAGTAGGCTTGAGGAGGAGCGGTAACAGGAAGGACGATGCTTACAATTTGTTATGTTAATTAGCACATGATGTTTAAAATTATATATTATATACATTTTCTTGTGGAGACAGACATTTTAGAATATTATTAAGAGACCTTTTTATATATTTTGTTACTCACAGTCCTTGTCTCAATGTTCAATACACATACACCCAATTAATTTACACTTGTAGTGTGGGAAAACTAAAGTGAAAATAAAACACCGTACAGTCATTATGAACTATCTGCACTACAAAGAAGCATTACAATTACTCCTCCACTATGGAAGCCTTTAGCCTGCAATATTTTTAAATTACATACTATCAGGGCACAGTGCTCTGGTCTATTTTGGACACGTTGCTCTGGTCTATTTAAATGTGAGCTCTAAAGTCACATTTTTTTTTTAATTAAACCACCAACTCATGCCATGGAAAACATGACAATCCTGCTTTAATATTGTGTTCCATTTTTATGCAATTATTGAGATGCTCTTACTCCCTTCAGAGCGCTTTATGGCACTGATCCTTTATGACTGACATAAAACCCAGATTCTTGTTTTGGAACAAAAAAAAGCCCAGAAATAAAGGCCACCAAATAAAGCATCAAATCCCCTCCTGTAGATCTACTCTAAACCGGATTGACAGGATAATGAGTTTGAAGGAACACTTTGTGCTGCTTCTTGCTTCTATGCTCCTCTTGTGTGGGTCCCGGGTGGTCCAAAACGAAGCTATAAACTACAACTAAACTCTGGGATGCTGTTTTTTACATTTTTATAAATAGTTATCTGTAATTATCACTGGTGGTATACTGTATGTGTACCAATATTAGAGAATGCATAGTAAAGCTGAACGTCAGGATGAGCAAACATTGTCTAAATACAAGAGGTGTGTATATTCTTACTTGAATCTTGGATGTGATTTGTGCATTTCTTCCAGATCTATGCACTAATCCAGTGTGAACATTTTCCTTTGTAAAGAATCCTCTAATAAAGACTGGTCACTACTGTTGTATCTGCATAGGCAGGGTTACTAGTCTTATCACTGCCCCCTCCTGAAATTTTCTGTTTGCAGCCAGTATTGGGTGGGCCTGTTAGGTCCCTCCCACAGCTCTGTTCTCTGCACAGGCTATGTGCATCAAAGTTATGAATTCATTCACTGCTGCCTTTATAAGGTAAAAGCCACAAATGATATAAATATACTGTATGTGCACCACACAAAGTGTATTTATATCATTTGTGGCTTTTAGGTAAATATTTCAATTAAACTTTTTGTGCCTTTGTTTAGCTTTATTGTGCATGAAATGGCTCTTTGATGAAGGTTGGATGCTCAAAGTGCTAGGAGGTGGAAGATTGCACACTTTGGCATAATAACCACACCATGCCTCATGGAAAGTGTTGGATTCATGTGTACCTATCTACAATTTTCAGTAGACAATAATAGACTGAAAGCAAATAATTATATCCTACCAGAATTAGACAGAGGATCTGGCTGTACTAATGTTTGTCATTTCTATTGATGACATCTAATATTTTCAGTACTTTTCCTTTATTGGAGAACAGATACAATATTGCAACAGTTAATGACTTCAGATCACACGGTATAAATACAGGATATAAAGGAAATAAAGACTGGAACGTAAATACAGACTTTGTGTTTTCATAATGATCATACAGCATAGAACAGCTATTTTATGTCTTTCATGTCCTCCAGTTGAGTTACTTGCTGTTTCTCCAGTAGGTGAATTTCACTTATAATAAAATGAACTATACTATATAAAAATAATGGTTTAAAAGCCTGTGGGGCTGCCATTTATTTGTCACTGCCTCTGTTGTTCATAACCTCCAGCTGTTCTATGCATGCTACACCTCCCAAAATGCATGTGAGATTCTTTACTTTCCTGATGCTGACCTGGTTGCCATAACATGAGAGGCCGACATAACAACCATAATGAAATATCCATATAATTGACCCCATATGAATGGAAAGGCCAGTTTTTGGGTACACGTTCATCAGTAAGACACATTATTCACACTAAAAACTTCAGCACTTAAACAGCATTATTTAGCAGAGGGTATTCCTGCATTCCCTCTCCTGGATTCTCTTTTTATACACCTTAAACCTGAATTCCCAAAACAATGCAAGTGTAACTGATACATTCAGAATAATGCATAACACATTTCAGAAATCACAGACCTGCATGTATGTTGGATCCTGTGTTGCTGCATATATCTCAATTTCCTGGTTCTCGGTTTTGGGGATAACACGGATGCTTTGAGTCTCCATGTAGAAATGCTCCTGTCCTCCAATATGTAGCTCACCTATAGCATACAAGTAGTAAGAGTAGGAGTCATTATTTTTTATTCAGCTTCCATTTATGGTGTATATCCTACATTATAGTAGTCAAGTATATACTCTTGTTTAAGATTCTAAGGATCACATTTATATACTATAAAAACAATACTCATGTAGCCAGGAGTCATATAGCGCTCCTTTACCCTAAAGACACTTGTTGCCTATTGATGCTATGAAGACTTTCCTCTAGTGTTGAAATTGTTAAACAGAATGGTCATATGAGAAGTGCTGCTTTGTGTTTGCAGTTCTACCGAGGAAATCTGTCCTTGAACTTTGCAGTGGAAGGACTCCATTTCCCAGTGTGCTGTGCTACAGGAAAGGCTCTTGGGAGGAATGATGCTTTGTGGGAGAACCCATTTAAATGACGGGAGGAGTTTGCTCCAGTCTCTTTGGACAGCGTGATCGACCAGCAGGTACCTGTGTGCCTTTTCAGCAGGATTGCAGCCTGTGGCCTATGTCTAGTGATCTAGCGGGCTGAATATACAGTGTTCCAGCGAGTTGCGGTGCTACACCGTTCCATTAAGTGACCTGCAGAACCAGCAAACCAGCATTTGGATCTGTCCCAGATTCAGCGGCAATAGCAGAGTGAGCAGCGATTGATCCGGAGAGAACTGTAGGGAGTGCAGTGGAAGCTGTTTTCCCCAAAGCAAAGAGCAAGCGGATACCATCAGTTCCAGCACCATCAGCATCGCCTGAGCAGCCGGACCGCTATCTGTAGTCAACTGACTGGTGTGGTGAGCAGACGAAAGCCTATCTCAGAGTGTACTCAATTGTTTTCCTGTAATCCTTCTTTAAAGACAGACTCAGTTTATCCAGTGGATTACAATAATCTGTGCACAGACCTACCTTTAATAGTCAGCTTATCCTGGAGTCAGTGATCACATCAAAGGCTTTATTTAAATTCAACAAAGTTGTACCTCTTTGTGCCTTATCCCTGGGATTAGTGGACACAGTGAATTCAGGTACCTACAGTAACTTCTGAATTAACCTAAGCCGGCAGAAGATCAAGTGAACTTTGTATGTCAGTATTTCTACTATTGCAGCTGCCATTTCTCTTTTGATCAAATTCAAAGTTTATCCTCCAAAGGAACTCTCTGAATTAGAGCAGGAGATTTCAGTTAAACAATTATTACTGTTAATTATACATGTATTAGTATATAACTGAACTATTAGAAAGTTATACTAACATTGATCATTTTCCATTGAGTGGTATCAGCATACCTGAGAGTCACCTATCTAAATTTGTCTTATTTGCTAAATTCCCCTCTTGACCATAAGGCATTTGATTAAACTCATTTGGAGAATCAACTGAATATTTTTGTTGTTGTTACCAAAGAGTCTAAGAAGTGGTGAATATCTTTATTCATTTATCCTTTCATTATATAAAGTTCTTCTTTTAAAGTTCCAGCACTAACTTATAAGTAAATATGTTAGACGCAAAACTTGGTGTGGTCTCTATTACTATTAAGATGTTAAGTTACCATAGCTTTGCAACATGAGTGAACCCAGAGTGTCAGGGGTGGTGGAGGACACTCAGAGTGTGGGGGGGGGGGAGCGCTACATTTGGGGGCTCGTCTGGGGTTCCCCCTACGGTGAACCTCAGAAGGTCTGAAGATTTCCCTCAAAGTCAGAAGGGAGCTGGCTAGAGTTGTCCAGAACGATTGATGCTGAGAGGGGCCTGTCCCAATTAAGGGTCCTATGTTGTGGATTTAAAGACTGAGTATGAAGAAGATAAAACCTATGCCTTAGTAGAATGGCGGGGAAGTTTTCCAGCGAGACTTCGGGAAGGAAACAGCGACCCTGGCTGAAGGATTGGAGGCTCAGATTGTACCATTGCAGATGGAAGGATCAGAATTGGAAGAGATCTTGAGCACCCTTGTGAAGTCTGACGTGGAGGAAAGAGGGGCTGAGGCTACCCTCAAGGCACTGCCACCTATTTCATTCTATATGGACATGAGTAAGCTTGTGGAAAGTCTGATTAAGAGCAATAACATTACAGCTCATCAGAGTTACTGAAAGTTACAATTCTTTTTGGGTCACACACCCACTTCTGAAGGAGAGGATGACTATGACAGCTGGATGGATCAGGCCATTCAAGCAGTGGAAGATTGGAATGTGCCAAAAGCCATGAAAAGAGGTGGATACGTGAGAGTCTGTGAAGCCCTGCTGTGGATGTGATTTGAAGTTTGAAGAGAGGAAAGCCAGAGTGTGTTGCTATGGACTATATAGTAGCTCTGTGTGCAGTATATGGGAGAGTGGAGAAAATTCCTGGCTTGATGTACAAGTTTGAACATACCCAACAGTCTAGAGGAGAAAAGTTATCTGCATATGTTGTCAGAGTTGATAGAGTCCTGAATCAAATTATCTTATAAAAAAGAATTGATCCTAAGAAAGCTGATAAAGTGAGATGGGAAAGTATTCTACAAGAAGCGAGACCTAATCATCCTATTGTTTTACGACTGTTGTTGAAGGGAATACAGTTGCACCCACTTATCCTGAGCTGATGAAGATGGTTAGACAAGAAGAGGCCTTGTTGGATGAAAAGAACAAAGGATCTCCCAGATGGGCTAATGTTACTCTCAAAGCTCGAAAGGTGACAGCTCAACAAGTGCAGATTGAATCGGGTGTTTGAGGCTGACAATGAGGAGGTTTCAGTATGGGGAGAGAGTACCAGAATCTCTATGCCCCTCCGACACCTGAAGAATCCCCAGTTAAGTTGCTAACGCAGGTAGTCCAAGCTCAAGATCAATTGCAGCAAACTTTGTCCAGAGTTATGGAAGCCCAAGTTACTATCCAGACTGGCAGAACTGATTCGAGGAAATGTTTCAAGTGTGGGGAGTCTGGTCATTTCAGGAGGCAGTGCCCAAAGAGAGGAGAGGAGTCCAATTTTATGGAAGAGTTACTGAAAGTGTTACAACAGATTTTGGCAACCCAGAAGGCGGGAAACTTCAGAAGGTCTCAGTGAAGGAGCAAACTGAGAACCTGAAGAGTCTGAGCTCCAAAAAGCAAAGCCAGAACAAGACAAGTCCAAGGAAGAGAAGTCCTAAGAAGGAGGGAGAGTCTAACCTGTCACCGGGGTCTGAGCACCTGGCGCAGGGAGTCAATACTGAGTTGATTTCTAGGGCCAGAGTTAGATCCTCACAAAATGGGCTGATAAGAAATTCAAATGTCCTAAAGAAAAGTACCTTCCCAGAAAAGCTGGTAGGGCCTGCTCCTATTGGGCCCTGTTAGATACTGGAGCTCAGGTTACCCTTCTTTATAGAGACTTCTACAATCAGTTTCTAAAGCACATATCACTAAACAGGCTGGAAGAGCTTGAAATCTGGGGACTTAGGAATGTATCCATCATAGGGGAATCGATTGGTCCCATCAGAATTTCATTTGGACCAGCCATCCACAGGTAGAGTGGAAACCTTTGACACTTTGGCTGTGGTGTGACCAAGACCGGCTGGAGAACAACTCCATGATCATTGGGACTAATACTGATTTGGTCAGAAGACTGTTGGAGAAAGTAGTAGGAGAAAATTGGCCAGTACCTGAAGAGATTCATCCTACTTTGTACCAAGCTTGTCAGCAAGTGATCCAGGAAATAAGGCCCCAGCCCAATGGGTGGGTTGGTTGCGGAAGCTGGATATGAGGGAAACTATGCTTCAGCCGGGAGAAGTCACCTGTTTGAAGGCTACTGTGAAATTGACTTGGGATCATCCTTGGCCTTTTGTAGTACTGGAAACGGATTCTCAGGCTGAAGCTGCAGGCTTGGCCATGGTCCCTGAGATAGTACCCAGAAAGGCTCTGCTGGAGAATCAGAACAAAGTGCCTATTACTTTGCAGAACATTTCTGACCATCCTGTGATTCTGAAGGCAAGGATGTCTGTCGGTCAAGTAAGTGCAGCCACTTCGGTGACACCCGAGGAAGATCAATAAGAAGAGGGTCTGAACAATCTGAGAAAGGAGATGGAAGAATGTGCTGTTGGTTTGCCTCCTGCATGAAGAGAGAGAATGAAGTCTCAACTACGATGATGGAGGGAAATTTTTGCTGATGAAGATTTTGATGTGAGGTGTGCCAAAAGTGCTCACCACAGGATCTGACTGCAGGAAGAGAAACCTTTCAGAGAAAGAGCTCTGAGGATCCCTCTCAGTGATCTAGAAGATTTGAGGGAACAATTAGCAGAGTTAAAGAGGTCTGGAGTAAGTCAGGAATTCAGGAGTCCATATGCCTCCCCGATTGTAGTGGTTCAGAAGAGGAATGGAACCTTGAGGATGTGTATAGATTACAGAACTCTCAATCGGAGAACAATCCATGATCAGTACACCACTCCAAGGATTGAAGATGTCTTACAGTGCTTGGCGGGAAAGAAGTGATTTAGCGTGCTGGATATGAAGAGTGGGTACTATCAGATACTCATGTGTGCCAAGGACAAGGAGAATACGGCTTTCATTTGCCCTCTGGGATTCTTAGAATTTAACTGAATGCCGCAGGGATTAACTGGAGCTCCAGCTACATTCCAAAGATTGATGGAGAGAATGTTGGGAGATATGAATTTGGTAGAAGTACTGGTGTATCTCAATGATATCATAGTGTTCGGAAAGACCCCGGAAGAGGAAGGATTAAAGTTATCGTTGGAGAAATGCCAGTTTTACCATCCCTCGGTCACTTATTTGGGGCATGTCGTGTCGGCAGATGGAGTGGCAACTGACCTAAAGAAACTGGAGGCAGTCAGTGCATGGCCACGACCAGAGACTGTAACGGAGTTGAGATCTTTTTTAGGATTTTGCTCGTACTATCTGAGATTTGTGGCCAATTTTGCCAAGATAGCCAAGCCCTTGAATGAATAGTTGCGAGTAACCTCTGGAGAAGGGGATGGGAAAAGACCAGTGAAGACGGAGTCTATTCCTAATCAGTGGACCCCTTCGTGTGAAGAGGCTTATCAATGGTTAAAATTGAGCTTAACCAAGGCTCCAGTCTTTGCTTATGCTGACCCCTCTAAGCCATATGAACTTCATGTGGATGCCAGCAGAGATGAATTGGGTGGGATACTTTATCAGGAGCCAGGTGGTCAACTCCGGCCGGTAGCTTATGTAAGCCGAAGTCTTATTCCTTCTAAAAGAAGTCACCCAGCTCATAAGTTGGAATTCTTGGCTTTGAAATGGGCCGTTTGGATAATTGGAAAAGATTATTTGTATGTAGCCCATTTTGTTGTCATGACTGGCAATAATCCATTGACCTATCTGTTGACGACTGCAAAACTGGATGCCATCGGGCATAGATGGTTGGCTTCATTGGCCGGGTTTCAATTCAGTCTTAAATATCATTCAGGTGCCATAAAAAAAGATGCTGATGCCTTGTCACGTCGGCCATATCGTCCGAATCAGAAGCATCAAGAATGGACTTTCGTGCCAGCTGATGGAGTTCAAGCCCTATGCAAGGGATTGGTTCATAGGTTATGAGGAGGAGCGGGGGCTGAATACATAGGAGTCTCGCCAGCAGGGATCCCCCTATCTTACTGCGGACTGACCCAAGTAAGAAGTGAAGGACTTCCTCAGTTGACCAAGAAGATGATCATGATTGATCAGGAACAGGATTCTCTGGGTCATGTGGCTTTGCAAGCTTTAACACAACAAAACCCTCAATTGCTTTTACAGAGCACTGTCAAGCAGGCTAGGATACTACATCACAAATGGAACAGATTACAACTAAGAGATGGACTACTTTATAAGCGAGGTCCAAATGAAGAGATGGAGGAGACTTGGCAGCTGTATCTACCCAAGAAACATTGAAATTCCGTTTTGGTGTCCTTACATGATGACCATGAACATCTGGGAATAGAAAGGACTTTCCAGTTAATCAGAGCTAGATTTTATTGGCCAGATATGAGAAGGGAAGTGGAGGATTACTGTCGCTCATGTATCTCCTGTATTCAGAGAAAGACTCTCCCAACATCGGGCTGCCCCTATGGAGCATTTACAAAGTCAGGGCCATTTAGACTTATTATGTATTGACTTTTTGTGCCTGGAGCCAGATACAGGTGGAAAAAGTAACATCTTGGTGGTCACTGACCATTTCACCAGATATGCACAAGCTTATCTCACTAAAGACCAGCAAGTCACCACAGTAGCTAAGATATTGGTGGAGAAGTTCGTCATCCACTACGGGCTGCCTGTACGAATCCACTCTGATCAAGGGTGGGACTTCGAAAGCAAGCTTATTCATCATTTGTGCAAGTCTCTGGGCATTAAAAAGTCACGCACCATGGCATATCACCCTCAAGGAGATCTCCAACCTGAGCTCTTTAAATCAAACTTTTTAAACATGTTAGGTACCTTGCCTTCTGAGAAGAAACAGAATTAGGGAAATCATATTGCTACTTTAGTATATGCCTACAACAGTACTGTGAGTGACACAACTGGATATTCCCCATACCGTCTCATGTTGGGGCGAGAGGCTAGATTGCCAATTGACTTGGTCTTTGGGACGTCTGCTGATGATACCTCCTTAATATCTCATTGAGGCTATGTGGATCAATTAAGAAAGAATTTAAAGCATGCATATGAAGTTGTCAGACAACATACAACTACCCGGGAGGCAAGGAATAAAATACAAATTTTTAATACAGCTTACCTGTTAAATCCTTTTTTTGGAGTACATCACGGGACACAGAGTGTTAATTCATTACTGCTGGGTTATACGCTACCTCAGGTGAATGGACACTGGCAACCAATAGACAGGAAGTTTCCCCTATATAACCCATCCCACTCCGGGATTACCTCAGTTTTTGAAGCAAGCAATAAGTATCCCAGAAAGAAGAGGGGAGAGATCTCTGTGTCCCGTGATGTACTCCAAGAAAAGGATTTTACAGGTAAGCTGTATTAAAAATCCATATTTCTTTATCGTACATCACGGGACACGGGAGTGTTAATTCATTACTGCTGGCATGTCCCAAAACAATATCCCTTGAGGGGAGGGAACGCAGTAATGCTAAGCCCACCCTGGACAAAGGACCTAGACTGCTGCCGCCAGCACACTGCATCCGAACGCAGTATCCTCCTGAGCTCTAACATCCACCTGATAAAACCTGGTGAATTGTATGAACCGAAGACCAAGTAGCAGCCTTGCAAATAGACACCTGCTGATGCATTGCCCATGATGTACTCATCCTTCTGGTGGAATGGGCTTTCAAACCAAAAGGTCTAACCTTACCCTTTAGCCCATATGCCTGGCTAATCACCTGGTGAATCCACCTAGCAATAGGTGAGCTAGTTGCTGCCTGACCCTTCTTAGGAAGGAAATTGAGGGGGGTCCACTCTGGATCAACTACCAATCAGCTCCTACTTCTTATGGTGATATTGGTCCCAATACAAAAAGTATAATAGAATGTGCTAAATCACTGGATGAAGGAATCAATCCAGTGCAGACCAAAGACCAAAATTAATCAAATGTAGCAAAAACCCGATGGGGGGTAAGAGTACCCCAAAAAGAAAACCAATCGGAAAGGGGTCAATGGTGCACAAGCAACAAACGGAAATCAAAAGTTTGAAAAAGTGTATAAATTTATTCAAAAATGGAATTAACTAGGGACATAATCAACAAGAATATACATAAGGGATCAGCAAGAATACCAAACCACAAAAATAAAATAAATTAAAAAAGACAACGTTGTCTGGGACAGGGAGGGGAGTAGCAGCTGCTCACACATCTCATACAACATCCATTCAATCACGTTAATTCATGGGTGACTAACTAGTAGTCTCCTAGAAAGATATAGCGCTAGTT
>BLSH010367572.1:192699-210013 GCA_018402905.1 Glandirana rugosa | reverse complement strand
CTGAAGTCGTTCTGCTCACAGACTTAACCGGCGAGACAGAACATTCCTTGAGAAGAACCAAAATGTGGTCCTATTCCATCAGTACGCCGGTACCGTCCTAAAAAACGGCTTTCACCAAAGGTCCAAAGTGGACTTGGTCCTATAATAAAACGGGAGGAAAAAAGGTCACTGATTACTCCTTTTAATGATGTGTGTGAACTACATCAATCCCGCGAATTTCAAATAATAAATAATTTACAGTCGAGGATAATCCTTCTGACTGAGGAAAAAACAAGACGGCGTTCCGGGATTCTTCCCAGTTTACATCGTTTTTGGACTTTTTCAAACTTTTGATTTCCGTTTGTTGCTTGTGCACCATTGACCCCTTTCCGATTGGTTTTCTTTTTGGGGTACTCTTACCCCCCATCGGGTTTTTGCTACATTTGACCCTTCTTAGGGCCTTGCGGCAGAACAAAAAAGGAGTCAGTCTTCCTAATAGGAGCTGACATTTAATAAATAATAAACTTTAAGCGCCCTAACTACATCAAGTGTGTGTAGTAATTTTCCTCATTAGTCACTGGAAAAAAGGAGGGCAAAATAATATCCTGGTTCAGGTGAAACCTGGAAACCACTTTCGGCAAAAAATCCTGCCATGGCCGCATGACTACCTTATCCTGGTGTAAAACCAAGAAGAGTTCCTTACAAGACAGAGCGGCCAATTCAGACACTCGTCTTGCTGAAGTCATAGCGACCAAAAAAACAACTTTCTCAATAAGAGGGCTAAAGGAATCTGCCTAATAGGCTCAAAGGGCTGCTTCTGTAGTGAAGACAGCCCCAGATTCAGATCCCAAGGGGGTAAGGGCGGCTTCATTGGAGGAATCAGCCACATAGCCCCCTTAAAAAAAAGGTCGCACCAAGGAGTGCGATGCAATCGGTCTTTGAAAAAACACAACAATGCCGATATCTGACCCTTAAATGTTCCTAAGGACAGATTCAGGCTTCCTCCTAATTGTAGGAACTCTAGAATCCTCCCAATAGAATACTTGCGAGGATGCAATTTCTTGGATACACACCAAGATATCTATGCCTTCCAAACCCTGTAGCAAATCTTTCTAGATACGGGTTTCCTGGCATTGATTAGAGTAGGCAGAGCTGAATCCCAAATGCCTCTGTCTTTTAGGACTCTGGATTCAATAGCCACACCATTAATTTAGTGAGCGTAAAGTAGGGTGGAATATGGGTCCTTGAGACAGTAAATCTAGACGGTATGAAAGCACCCATGAATTTCCTACCGCTAACCTCACAATCTCCGCATACCATGTTCTCCTGGGCCACACTGGGGCCACTAGGATCACTGGTCTCCCTTCCTCATGTATCTTGCTGAGCAATCACGGAAGAAGCTGTACTGGAGGAAATACATAGATTAGGGAATACTGATCCCAAGGGGCATATTAATGCATCCGTTCTGACTGCCAATGGATCCCAGGTTCTGGACCATTCCCCCGGCATCAATTGCTGACGACTTAGATAGTCCACCTGCCAATTGTCCACCCCTGGAAAAAACACTGCCGATAGGCATGGCAAATACCTCTCTGCCCACCTTAGGATGACATTTACCTCCTTTTGGGCCGCTGGGCTTCTGGTAGCTCCCTGGTGGCTGATGTATGTTACCACCGTGGAGTTGTCGGACTGAATCCTGACCGGAAAACCCTGTAACCTGGCTGACCAGAATACCAGGGCCAATCGTACCGCCTTCATCTCCAGGATATTGCTAGGCAACGTCATTTCTGGAAGAGAAAACCATGTCCCTTGTACTGATGCCTCTCCCAGGACGGCTCCCCAACCTAGCAGGTTGGCATCCGTGGACACTATTTTTCAGGATAGGGGCAGGAAAGACTTTCCTTTCTCAAATTGTTGGGCTTTACCCCCCAAGAGAGGCTTAGTCTTGCTGATGGAGACAAAGTCGTGGGGCAATCAAATGCCTGGTAATTCTTGTTCCAGGCCTTTAGAATATTGTTCTGTAAGGGCTGGGTGTGAAATTACGCATAGGGGACTGCATCAAATGAAGCCACCATCTTGCCAAGCAACCGCATGCATTGCCTTATAAAAGGTCACCTTGCCGTTTTTACCAGATATACCATCTGTTTTATGTCCTTCGCTTTTATTTCTGGTAAGAACCCCCTTGCCTGGGCTGTATCTAGGATCATTCCCAGATATTCCAGCAACTGAACAGGCCTCAGGGCCGATTTTTCTAAATTCAGGACCCACCCTAGGTTTTCTAAGGACTGCACCGCCCTGGCCACGTTCTGTTCTATCTCTTGTCTTGATTGACCCTTGAGAAGTAGATCGTCCAGATATCCTATGACTGATACCCCCATTGCTCTTAGGGATGCCAATATTGGTGCTAAAACTTTTGAAAACACCTGGTGGGCTGTGGCCAAGCCGAAAGGAAGTGCCACAAACTGAAAATTACGCCCTTCTACTGAAAAGCGGCAACATTTTTGGCAAGGTTCGAATATCGGGACGTGCAAATATGCGTCCTTGATATCTATGGATACCATATAATCGCCCTTTCTTAGGGAAGTGACTATCAAACAAATCGATTCCATGCGGGAATGTCGCACCACCAGAAACTGATTGAGCGACTTTAGGTCCAGGATGGGCCTTACTTCTCTGTTCTGTTTTGGCACAGTGAAGAGGTTTAAGTAAAAATCCCCAAACCTTTCGCTTGTTGGAACCTCTGTAATCACACCCTGCACCCTTGGGTGTTTTAGGGCCTGGAATAATAAATCCTTTTTTACAGGATTTATGGATATATTGGATTCCAGAAAGCGGCAGGGAGGAAACTCCCTGAATTCCAATTTGTAGCCTCCTGCTACTGTGGAAATGACCCATTTGTCCTGCATCACCCTTGACCAAGTTCCTGCAAACTGCAGTAATCTTCCCCCCACCCTCGTGAGTTGGGGCGCCCCTTCACGAGGCTGATTGGAATTAGGCTTGGCTGACTTCTGCGCCCAGGGTTTTTGCTGACCCTGACTCTGCGGCCTTCTAAATCCCGCCTGCTGAGGCCGTCGAAACTGCCTGGAAGATGCAGAGCTCAGTCCAGGAGTGCTAGGAATTTTGAAGGAAGGGCGCTTACTCACCTTTTTAACAGGAAGCAGTGCACTTTTACCTCCAGAAATTTTTTGGATATATTTATCCAATTCCTCAGCAAATAACCTTTCTCCTTGAAAGGAAAAGGCAGCAAGCAATCTTTTGCATGGCATTTCTGTGGACCAATTCTTCAACCATAACACCCTGCGCATGTGTACTGACAACAGCGCACACCGGGACAACTGGTGAATTGAGTCTTTTAATGCGCCTACCACAAAACCTAAAGCCGCAGGGATCTCTGATAACTCCTCAGAAGATTCCCCTTGGGAAGGCAGGTTTTTAACCAATCTTTTGACACCATCCTTGACAGACTGACCAATGCCAAGAGCTGCTACAGCAGGTTGAACCGCTGACCCAGCCACTGCAAAAGAAGCTTTAAGCAGAGACTCCAGTTTTTTATTGGCAGGCTTTAAAGCTCTCCGCCTTGTCAACTTTGCAAGTCAAACTTTCATTGACTGAAGAAATTGCTGCCTCTACCAAAGGCATGCTCCATTTCTTTTTTGAATTTTTCCTCTATAGGATACAATTGAGAACCCTTTAGGAAGCATGAACATCCGATCCAGTGATCCCAGTCTGCATAAAGCTCTTGCTCTAGCAGAGGGTGGAATGGAACCACCTGGGAAGTTTGTTTAGGCCGCAACAATCCCAGAGTAGAGCATGAGGCTTCAGACACCTCAACAGGGGGTAACTTAAAGCCGGACCTTACAAGCCCATACATGGCCTACACCAGCAGTTTATCTGATTTAGAGGCTGAAAATGGTTCCTCTGAATCTGACTCCTCGAAAGAAGAACCGTCAGACTGACCTTCATCCAGGTCAACCCTTGGTACCTCATCCGCATCCTCAACCCAATCGGGACCCTTGTCAGGGGTACTTCCATGGGGATGGGTGTCTTCATGCTGGGCAAGGTTCCCCCTAGGACCAGAGCCCAAACAAGAGGACCTCTCCCTCTTCTTACCTTGAGGCATAGCCGCAATCATACTGGCTATTTTGCTCTTGAGACCCCCTAAATCTGCAGCCAAATCTTCCTTAGTGGCATAGGCTGGATCAGATGCATTAGAGGTAGCCACAATGCCTGCACAGTGAAGAGGCTCAGATAGGCCAGTTGCTCCAGGTCTTTCAGGGGAGGCAATATAGGCAGTAAACCCAGGCTTCTCTACCGCAGGTGGTGGTGCAGTGGATATCTTCATGCCATCCCCCTCTGCTTCTTTCTGGAAGACATTTGCAAAACCCAGAAAAAAGGACACTTTCCCCTTAAGAGCTCTGTGAACAGACTAGCCGCTTAACAAAGTCTCCCCCTGGCTTACCTTACTTGCCGTCACCATGCCCACACCCCTTCAGACTCACGTGCCCTCAGGACTCCAGCTCTGTGTCCCTTTGCAACCAGAAGTGGCGGCAACGCTATGACCAGCCCTTTTAAAGATGCTGGCTTCCACTTCCTGCTTTTAAAGAGACACTTTTTCTTTTTTAAAGCAGTAAGCCCTTTTTTAAAAAGAGAGGGGAAAGCACTTACCTTTTCCCACTGCAGGCTTCCTAATCTTAGGAGCCAGCCTTCACCCATCCTGGCGGGCCTTGTCGCTCAGGACCTTCAAGGACCAGGTCCCTTTTAAACTACGGGCCACTCCCTTGGACCTGTATAGCACCCTTATGGAATCTTCCTTGGGCAGATAAACCAGGATTTTCCAACAAACTAAGGGTCCAGTGACTTAACACATTACAGGCAAAACCTCATCCGATCGAGGCTCGGGTACCATCCGTTTAGCTTTCTGCCATTTGAATGGATCCGATAAAACATCCACTTTCTGGGATTTCAAGTGTTTTTGAAGAGCTCTCACAGCCACAACCATCACCTTCAGGCACAGGGTGGGCTTAGCATTACTGCGTTTCCTCCCCTCAAGGGATATTGTTTTGGGACATGCCAGCAGTAATGAATTAACACTCCCGTGTCCCGTGATGTACGATAAAGAAATATGGATTTTTAATACAGCTTACCTGTAAAATCCTTTTCTTGGAGTACATCACGGGACACAGAGATCTCTCCCCTCTTCTTTCTGGGATACTTATTGCTTGTTTCAAAAACTGAGGTAATCCCGGAGTGGGAGGGGTTATATAGGGGGAAATTCCTGTCTATTGGTTGCCAGTGTCCATTCACCTGAAGGCAGCGTATAACCCAACAGTAAAGAATTAACATTCTGTGTCCCGTGATGTACGATAAAGAAAATAATTTTGATCTTAGTGCAAAGGTTCAGTAGCTTCAACCAGGAGACAGAGTGCTGTTGAAGAACTTGGGCGTGCCTGGGAAGCATAAAATAGCTGATTGATGGAGACCTCATCCTTACAATATCTGCAAGTGACTTCCTGGATTACATGTGTATCAGATTAGAACTGAGGGTCAAGATGGTCCTTTGAAGATTTGGCGTCGAGATCATTTACTTCCCCTTCCTGTTAGGATGCCTCCTGTCCTAGATGTTTTCTCCGGAGAATTCAAACCCTCCTAAAATGAGGCCTCAAAGGAAATCTACTGGCAAGACTCTTAAACCAGTCCCAGATGACAGTGAAGATGATGAAGTAATACCGTCCTGGATGTGGGATCCTGTTAGTGTTCCTGATCAAGAAGTTCAGTTTGGAGGCTATGGGCCCACATTCTCTCCTGAAGTCAGCAGGCCAATGAAGTTTTTTCAAGGCGCAGGGAATTGCCCCTTCATTATCATCTGACAAGACTACTTCTTCAGACTCAGTAACTAAAGCCCCTCCCTCCTATATGAAATCTCATATTGAGCAATCTGAAAATAATTTTTCTGTCCCAGGAAGTCTCCCTGTCAAGGGATGGAAGTTGAAGTTAAACCTGACAGTGTATCCTCTACTACATGGGAACCACAAGATTTAATCAATTTTATGGGGGACTGTATCCCTGAGCCTGTAGACACTGAGGAACTAAGTGAAAATCCCACCCATAACATGTTGAATGAATTGGATTGTATTTTGGAAGCTCATACACCTTCCTGAGAACTTCTTGATGAGGGGGGTACTTTGGAAATTCAATTAAATGAAGATTCTGATCAGCCAGACATTCTTCCAAATACGCTTGAGAAGAGAAACCTCTCTGCCTCTGGCTCAGAGACTATCACTCATCCTGAACTTGCAGTTAATAAAGCTCCTTCCTCATTGGATAATCATCAAGGCAGCCCTAGTTCTCCTATTCGTCTTTGCAGGAACATCCATCCACCCCGAAGACTGACTTATGATACGCTCGGAGAAAGTTCTGATAGACTAATCCCTACCATTCAGAGAGCTGGTTGTAACCCGGCTTTTGTTATGCCTAATCAATCTGAGAGCGTTTTTTCGAAGGCCCCTGACACTACTGAGTGGGACAAGGCTATTGCCCCGGCCTGTCAGAAAACTGATTATGAATTCACTGAAAACATGTATAGGTGGTTCCAGCAAAACCATGAAGTTTGTCAATATTTGTTGAATCTTGTTGAAAGTTAATTTAAAGTAACTTTATGT
Source organism: Glandirana rugosa (assembly GCA_018402905.1). NCBI lineage: Eukaryota > Metazoa > Chordata > Amphibia > Anura > Ranidae > Glandirana > Glandirana rugosa. The sequence continues at coordinate 203,375 of BLSH010367572.1, read as the reverse complement.
TTTTCTTTATTTGGGGGCCAAATACTTCAAGTGGGGGAGAATGTAGCCAGGAGTACAATAGCACTCCTTTAACCTAGAGACACTTGTTGCCTATTGATGCTATGAAGACTTTCCTCTAGTATTGAAATTGTTAAACAGAACAGTCACGTGAGGAATACTGCTTTGTGGGATTTGTAGTGCTACAGAGGAGATTTGTCCTTGGACTTTGCAGTGGAAGGACTCCATTTCCCAGTGTGCTGCGCTACAGGAAAGGCTCTCGGCAGGAATGATGCTTTATTGGAGAACCTATTTAAATGAGGGGAGGAGTTTTCTCCAGTCTCTTTGGATGCCGTGATCGACCAGCAGGGACCTGTGTGCCTCTTCAGCAGGATTGCGGCCAGCGGCCTATGTCTAGTGATCCAGCTAAATTTACACTGTGTTCCAGCAAGCTGCGATGCTACAATGTTCCAGTAAGTGACCTGTGGAACCAGCTTACCAGCATCTGAATCTGTCCCAGCCGCCAACTGCAGGGAGTGTTGTGGACGTTTTCCCCAAAGCAAAGAGCAAGCGAATACCATCAGTTCCAGCGCCATCAGCATCGCCTGAGCAGCCGGACCGCTATCTGTAGTCATCTGACTGGTGTGGTGAGCAGGCAAAAGCCTATCTCAGAGTGTACTCAATTGTTTTCCTATAATCCTTCTTAAAAGACAGACTCAGTTTATCCAGTGGATTAAAATAATCTTTGCACAGACCTCATTGAGCAGCTCCTTCAGTGACCGACTGTTACATCCTAAGTGTCTGAAGGAGCGTTATAGAAGGTCTTTTCTCCCTGCTGCTATTAGACTTTACAATCAAAGCTGCTCCCAGTGAACCATAATACACACTGTTATTACTGTTTTACTGTGTAAAATACTACCTGTGTGCAATATCACTTGCAATACGTGCAATACCACCTGTGTGCAATACTACCTGCAATACGTACTTTTTCCTTATTTGTATTTATACATTGTGTTGTGTATATACTTGTATACTATAGTATGTTTATTGTCTATTCTTTTATATATTCGCATTTATTTTTTCATGCTGCTGTAACAAAGAAATTTCCCCACTGTGGGACGAATAAAGGTTTATCTTATCTTATCTTATCTTATCTTATCTTACCTTTAATAGTCAGCTTATCCTTGAGTCAGTGATCACAGCAAAGGCTTTATTTAAATTCAACAAAGTTGTACCTCTTTGTGCCTTATCCCTGGGATTAGTGGACACAGTGAATTCAAGTACCTACAGTAACTTCTGAATTAACCTGAGCCGGCAGAAGATCAACTGAACTTTGTTGTCAGTAGTTCTACTATTGCAGCTGCCATTTCTCACTTGACCAAATTCAAAGTTTATCCTCCAAAGGAACTCTCTGAATTAGAGCAGGAGAATACAGTTAAACAATTATTACTGTTAATTATACATGCAGTGGCGGCCCGTGCATTGAGGGCGCACAGGCGCCGCTCCCCTATCCCTGCCGCCTCCCTCCTATCCATGTGCCCGGCCCCTTTTAGGATGCCGGACACATGGATTCCTATGGCAGGGGCGGGAGGAAGTGTATTATTTTGAAGCACCTGACTAGGGCCGGAGGCTCTAATAGGCTTAAAAAAAAGGTGGGCTCAGGGTGCAGAGAGTGCACCCCGATCCCACCCAATTGTGTGACCATAGCGAATGAATTTTTTACTATTTTCACACTGCAGTACCTCCCCTCCAATCAGAATCCAGGTCTGTGAGACCTGTTTACCGATTTGCCAGGTGATCCTATTGGATGCCTGGCGCCAAGGACGGGGAGGCAGTGAGGCACAGAGAAGGACCTGCCACCACTGCCCTATGCTAAGAAGGGAGCCTGAGGCCCGCCACATACAGACGACGGTAAGTACCGGCCTTTCCGTGGGGGGGTGGGAGTGGGGGTGCTGTCAGTGCCGTGACAGAACCCCCCCCATGACTGAGGGCTGCGCTGCCACGTGCGTGGGGGTTTGTCGAGGAGCCGCCGCTGAACGGGTGCTGTTTGGACAAGAGTGTGTTGAAGACAGAGTGGCTACAGGGAAAGACTGTCTGCTGCTGAGAGTATTCGTTGGCCATGTGGAGGTGAGTAGGGAACTGTGCTGTGCTGCCTATAGACTACTGTGGCCAGTGTGCCCTGTGCTGTGCTACTTGTTTGGGGCATAACTGTTTGTAAGCCCATTTTGGAACAGGTGTGCCTCTGGTCATGCTGTATACCCCTCTGGTCATTCTGTATACACCTCTGGTCATTATGTATACCCCTCTGGTCATGCTGTATACTCCTATGTTCATGCTGTACACTCACATGGTCATGCTGTATACCCCTATCTGGTCATGCTGTATACCCCTCTGGTCATGCTGGGCTGTATGCTCCTCACACAATGGTTAGAATCAATAAGGGGTGGGACTTATAAGTGGGAGGGGTCAAAAGGAAGGGCGGGGTATGGCACCCCCCATCCTAAATGTCACCAGCCGCCACTGTATACATGTATTAGTATATAACTGAACCATTATAAAGTTATACTAACATTGATCATTTTCCATTGAGTGGTATCAATTTCTCATTTTATCAGTTCTGTGGACCATATTTACTCCTGATACTTACATACATCTTATTTGCTAAATTCCCCTCTTGACCATAAGGTATTTGATTAAACCTGGAGAATAAACTGAATATTTTTGTTGTTGTTACCAAAGAGTCTAAGGAGTGGTTAATATTGTTATCCATGTAGCCTTTCATTATATAACATCATACTGTTGTTCAGGAGAGATAATTTGAGATTTTTCATTGTCAAGTAAACGGTTTACTGTTGCCTTCAAGTTGCGAGTTCTTCTTGTAAAGCTCTAGCATTAACTCTTATAAGTAAATATCTTAGATGCAAAACTTGGTGTGGTCTATATTACTATTAAGGTGTTAAGTTACCATGACTTTCCAACTGTGAACACAGTGTCAGGGGTGGTGGAGGATCCTCAGAGTGGGGAAAACCAAGGGGGAATTGATTTCTTAAGCAACCCTCAAGGGGGCAGCGCTACACTCAGATCCATCTCCAATGAGTAGTATTAAAGTAGAACTATAGGCATAGAGTAAGGGAGGGTTATGACCCCTGTCAGTTTTTTTGCCTCTGTGTACCACTGGGGGAGATTTACCTTCACTACCTGTCCTATAGCCAAAACAGGAAGTGAAGGGAAATCAATCTAAAGTGAAAGAAATCCCTGATAGTCACCAGGGTCACTTTCGGTGATAATGGTCACTGCGACAAACAGAGAGGGTAAATCTCCCTAATGGGGGCACAGACCGCAATAAAACCTGACAGGTGTTATAATCCCTATCCACTCTTAAAATAAAAAACTATATTGCCTTTAATTATATTTTAATCAATATGCTTAGAACAAGCTAGCCAACCAAGGCTGTTTTAGACCACAAATCCACATTTTTATTGGACTTGAAATAAATCTATGGAGAATGAATGGGTTTAAATTCATAAAGTGACATAGTGGTTTACCCACAATACTAGGACCAAACTGAGGTACAAATAAAGATGTAAATCTTGGTGGACTACTATCAGCAGTAATGTCCTTGTTCCGGACTTTAGTCCTGTTTTTTTTGGTATACATGTATTCTTTATACAAGTACATGCTTACATTATTATTATTATTATTATTATTATTATTATTATAATACAGGGTTTATATAGTACCAACAGTTTACGCAGCGCTTTACAGCATAAGGGCAGACAGTACAATTACAATACAATTTTATACAGTGAGAATCAGAGGGCCCTGCTCGTTAGAACTTACAATCTAAGAGGGAGGGTCAAGAGATACAAAAGATAATAACTGTGGGGGATGAGCTGGTGGAGAAAATAAAAGTACAGTTGTTAGGTGGAGACCTCAGGGATTGTCTAAAAGTGGACAGAATAGGAGATAGTTAGACAGATTGGAGTGGGAAATTCCAGAGGATGGAAGAGGCTCGGGAGAAGTCCTGGAGGTGAGCATGGCAAGATGTGAGACGGATGCTAGAGAGCAGGAGATCTTGGGAGGAACGAAGAGAACAATTAGGTTTTTATTTTGAAACTAGGTTAGTGATATAGCTGGGTGCAGAGTTGTGGATGGCTTTGTAAGTGTTAATATTCTGAATTAAATTAGTTGGATGAGTGGAGCTAGTGGAGGGTTCAGCAGAGAGGGATAGTAGACACTGAGCGGTTGGTAAGGTGAAGGAGTCTGGCAGCAGCATTCATGATGGACTGAAGGGGGGATAGCCTATGTAGAGGTAAGCCAGTGAGGAGGGAATTGTAGTAGTCAAGGCGAGAGATGACCAGGGAGTGGACTAGGAGCTTTCTGGTGTCATTGGTTAGGAAGGGGCATATTTTAGAGATGTTGTGAAGTTTGAGGCGGCAGGCTTTAGACATTGATTGGAATTGGGGCCGAAAGGATAGTACAAAGTCCAGGATTACACCTAGCACCTTGGCATGCGAGGATGGGTTGATAGTTGTGCTATCGACATGGACAAAGAAGTCAGGGCAAGAGGCACGTGGGGGAGGAAATATTATTAGCTTGGTTATGGATAGATTGAGTTGACAAAGTAGTGTGACATCCAGACTGATATATCTGTTAGTAAATTAGTGATGCATGTTAAGACTGATGGAGGGAGCTGAGAGGTAGAGAGATGGATTTAGGTGTCATCAGCATAGAAATGGTCACAGAAGTCATATTTTTCATACCTTCAAGTATGTTGTCTGCTGTTTTAAAAGCTTCATCAACGTTTCCATAATTTATCCTTTTCTCTGGTTCAAAGAAAGAGTTGTGTTTTATTGCATCCTGGAATAAAAGGCCCCAAATATAAGATTAACTTATATATTTTCTGCATGACCAGTAATACAGTCAATACATAACTTTACATTTTAGAACAATGTTTTTTCAGCTGTAAGTTAAAGTGGTTCTAAAGGAAGTATGTTTTCTTTTTTACCTTAATGCTTTTTAAGCATTAGGTTAAAAAAAACTTTGTGTTCAGCTCACCCATCAGCCCCTCCTAAATACTTACCTGAGCTCAATCTCAACCGCTGTCCCCAAAAGCAGCAGCTGTCTTCGCTCTCTTTCCTCACTGACCATAAAGGCAGCAAGGAGAGGCATTGGCTCCTGCTACTGTCAATCATAGCCTGTGAGAAAAGAGTGGGGGGGGGGGCAAGCTGCACTGTTTGTGCCAATAGACACAAACAGCGCAGCTTGGTAGTGAGCTCGCACAAGTGCCCCGATAGAAATTGGTTTGCTAGGGGGGCACTTAGCAGGGGTCCCAAGAAGAGGAGGATCACGGCTGGTCTGAGCAAATCCATTGTACAGAGCAGGTAAGTATACCATGTTTGTTATAAAAAAAAAAAGATCCCTTTACAATCACTTTAAACTGTATGCAATGCCAAACCTTTTGTATTTAAGTCTTGGTTAGAGTAGTGAAAGATTAAAATCCCTGTCAGGATATTTATTTTGCTGTCTGCATCCTGCTGTGGAGATTTCCCTTTCCCTTGCCCTGGGCACATTTGTCCCCATAGGATGATTTACACTTGCTGGACGATTTGGCATTCCCACAGTCTATTCAGATCCAGTCACACCAGGTGGACGTTTGCTGCTCGTAAGTTGCATGCTATCTGCATACTGTTTGGGAGGAAATTTTCATTTCCCTTATACTTTTTTACAATTTTTTTGGACACTTTGTCACCTTTTAAAGTCTTGTTGACTTATATTTTTGTTTACAAGTGTATCCATATATGGGCTCATATCCTTTGCCTTACACTTATGTTCATTTACCCCATTAGGGCTGTCTGCGTTTTCTGCGATCCTCGGGAGCGCTCAAGTGGCGGCAGCATTTTCTCCTTCCCACTTCCTGCTCTATACCTTGCTTGTGTTGGGGATACTACCTGACCGATACTTTGGATATTCCAACCTATTTGAGAGCTTAAGCTATGATGGAGTACACAGAAAGGATGGAGGGACCAACTTGTGCATATATATGTGATATAGCTATACTCTGTGAATATGCATTTTGTATTGTGTAATTTTTATGTGTATTCTTCACCCTTAACATCAGCTGCCATAGTTTGCTAGGTGCTTAAAAATAAGCTTGAGTGCATGGAGCCTAAGTGCTCATGTACAGTCTATTTGGATAAAATTGAGATTTCACTGCAGTAATTATGGTAAATATAAATCTTAAAATTCCATGCCTGTGAGTTCTAAGATAAGTGCGTCTTCTCTATTATTCTGTGCCTATGGACTAGTATATTATTATGCTTGGATTTTATTTGATTGTAATACAATATTGCAAGTATTCAATAAAGCACCGATGGTGTTGTCTGTACTTAAAATGCTATAGAAAACATCCTACCTCTATAGTGAGTATTGCAGGTTCTATATCTTCATAGATGATCTTCACCTTTTTAGCTGCTTTTTTGGCATGCTCTGGTGTATCTGCAACCACTGCACAAATTATGTAACCAACACACAGTACCTTGAAATGAAGACAGGCAAGTTATCATTTTAAACATTTTTTTTTTGGATACACATTGAAAGAGGTCAACTTAAAGTATATCAAAAGTGGGCAGAGTATAGAAGAAATGACAACCCTGACAGGTTTTTATTGTCACTCTAACTGTCCTGCCTACCATGTTACCATGTAACGTGTTTTATTTTTTTAATATTATAATTATTATTACATTTTCAAATAACATTTTTCACAAATCGCTCATCAACATGTTGTAACCATTCACTGCTGTTTCAAAAAAAGAAAAAAAAAAGCTTAAGATATACTTTATTGTAATGAATCTGTATAATGTATTTATATCTATATACTGTATATGAGGGCAGCTTTTTTTTTTGCTCATTGTTAATGAGTGACAGACAGAGATCATGTGACATAGTTAGTCTGTGCTGGGAGCTCAAGAACAGCAGTGCTTTTTTTCTTCATGGCTCCTTGTTTATAGGGAGTGCATTATTTTCAACGATTAGGCTGACACACAACCTAATCTTGGCTGACCCACACTTTAATCAAGATCATCTTATTTACACACATCTAAAAAAACCTGTTGGAGTGAAGGTTCAATTGAAATACATAAAGTATTTTTTTTTCAACAATATATGTACCACACTTTTAGGCCATTATAACATGACAAATTCATAGTGTTATACATATAGTGCAGCGCTAATCAGAAAAAATTGACAAATATATGATAATGATAAAAACAAAGCATCATCAAATAAAGTCCATAAGTGTACAGATGAAAAGGCATATACATAAAAAAAAAATATGTGATTAGTAGAAAATCTAGTGATTCAGAGAAAAAATGTTCCCACGTGGGAGATGAGCAGAGTAGCAATGTACAAAGGAGAGCCAGCTTCCCCCAAAAGAACATTAGTGAAACCACCACCAATGTTGAAGATAGCAGTTTACCAGAGCTAGTTGAAAAAGCATATACGTAAAAAATCTATTAATCATGTGATTAGTAGAAAATCCAGTGATTCAGAGGAAAAAAATGTTCCCATGTGGGAGATGAGTAGAGTAGCAATGTACAAAGGAGAGTCACCTTCCCCCAAAAGAACTTTAGTGAAACCACCACCAATGTTTGAGGCTGGAATACGCCATGGTCTTCTTTCTTTTGATGTTTTTTATGATGCATACGACAAGGAGGTATATAGACAAGAAACGCCAGCACTTCCATTGACACATCCGGGAAAGTGTTTCCCTACAGCGGGTGTGACTTTCCATTAATTTTGGAAGCCAACTAGCTCTAGTATTGGCTATCTTCAACATTCTTGGTGGTTTTCCTAAAGTTCTTTTGGGGGAAGCTGGCTCTTCTTTGCACATTGCTACTCTGCTCATCTTCTACATGGGAACATTTTTTTCTCTGAATCACTGGGTTTTCTACTAATTACATGATTAATTGATTTTTTACGTATATGCATTTTCATCTGGACACTTATGGACTTTATTTGATGATGCTTTGTTTTTATCATTATCATATATTTGTCATTTTTTTCTAATTAGCACTGCACTGTTATATCTTGTTTGTGGTGTTTTTATTTATTTACCTGTGCTGGCAGCTATTGTTTTCATCAATTATGCAATTATGAAATAGTTTTTCACATTTATTTTTACACAATCTAGTACGGATATCCCCTAAATTTTATACATTCATAGTGTTCCCAGAAAATGTTGGCGTTCTAAAGCTTTTTGTTTAGAATATCAACAAACCTCACTGTATATAAACAGTTGACCCTTTATAGATATTTAGGCTGTATGAAGTATCTTAAATCCGCAGCTTTTAAACCTGACCTAATGGTGGTGTAATGGTGGGCGTACTGCAGTAAGGTCAAGATCACTAGGATCTACTACATAACTGCTGTTGGAAGAATTCTAATCAAAGCTATGACACATTCCTTCCAAATTTCACTTATATACTGTACCTCATGATCTGCCATTAACCTGTCAGGCCAAGCATAATAAGAAAATTCATTCTCTCCTGGAACATCTTTTGCAGTGATAACATCACAAACGCCTTGCATGCTTTTTGCTTCAGTTGGATCCAAAGATCTGAAATTACCATAGAGAATAGTAGTAAATATACTATTGTTATTAGTACCATTATACAAGATTTATATAACACCAACAGTCTGTACAGTGTTTTTGAAAATAAGGAAGGCAGTACAGATACAATATAATTCAATGCAGAAGGCCCTGTTCCTAGAGGCTAACAATCTAAAGGGAGGAACAATTTGATGGAGAAAGTAAACGTACAGTTTTTTTTGTGGAGGCAAGTTAGGCTTCCCTGAAGAGATGAGTTTTCATGAATTGCCTAAAGGTGGACAGAGTGGGTAATAGTTGGGCAGGCTGGGGTAGAGAGGAAGGGAGAGGTCTTGTAGGAGAGCATGGAGAAGGTGATAAGGGGACCAGAGAGCAGGAGGTTTTGGGAGGAGCCAGGGCTGTGGTTAGAAGTCACGGGGCATCACTGTCATGTATTATTGCAATGTTTGCTTTCGCCTTGTCCTCACTTTAAGGAAAATTATAGTATATTTTGTTATTAGAATACTTCTCTTAAAGTAATTTTAATTTTAAATTCACAATCTTGCTTGTCCATATATGTTTTTATTGTATTAAATATAGAGATATTTAGAGTGATCACTACAAGGTGCTGAGTGCAATTACTCTAAAACTCGCCTCATAGCTGTTGCGATACGGTATCATCCATATAGAGAATACATTGTTCTCAATGAGTTGGATGTCTCATAGACTTCCACGGCTTGCAGGAAAGAAATTTTGCACGATTCCCCCATCAACACAGAAAGCGTTGACAGGGGAATCTCTCCTGCCAAGCAATTGTCTTCTCCTGGCAGGGGCCGGGAGGGGGCGGGAGAATCAGTCCCCGCCCACAAATTATCGCGATTATCGCAAGTGAATCCAGCAGACTGGTTGTACCCAAGTTGATCAGTCGATCAGCTTGGTACATTCAGCCTGCTCATATATGGGTCGAATCTCGGCCTGTTCCTGCTGAACCAGCTGAGATTCGAACCATGTATGGCCGGCCTTAGATTGTTAGATGGAACAGTGAGGCGCATCCATTGTGTAACATGTCAAAGCAGAAGCAGAGCCTGTGTATGTATATATGATTAATTGCTATTTAATATATATTGTTATAGCTAACATGCATTTACTGTTGAAGTTGCCATTTCAAACAAGCCATAGCAAACGCAAAATATGCGTTCATATTGTGAAAATAATAGAGTGAAATTCAGTTTACTAACATGATTCTTGCATGAGCTCTAGAACTAGTGACCAAAGCCATAAAAAGTTCTCCATCGATGAAGGGCATGTCATCACAGTATATTGCTTCACCGGACATTTGCATCATGGCTGTGCGGTGCATGATGGGATGGCCAACAGGATCATGAGGAGGCTGATGAATTGTTTTGTCCTAGGTAGAAAATAGAACTAGGTGTGTATGTTTTTTTTTATTGACACGTGTTGTGGCAACACAGACAGAAAAAGTGAAAAATAACAGTGATTGCCAGTTTACTGACTTGGTATCTCTGTATAGTCTTTAGTTTTGTACCCTGGTTATTGCCACTTTTAACACTGTTGTTCAGCAATATTTCCATAGGATGGTTATAACCATTCACATTAAGCTGTGGAAAAAAAAGACACATATATGAGTTAAGATATGTACATAAGCATTTTACTTTGTATGTATCAGATATTGAAATGCTACCTATTTAAAATTTTGCAATATTGTAATTGTATTGTAGGTCTTAAAGAGGAACTTCACTCCCCTACTATTCCTCCCACCCCATCCCCCTTACTTGTTATGCTGGGTTCCCTTAAAAACAGTTACCTGCCCAGTGGACCCAGAGTTGTCCTGCAATGATCTGCTGTTTAGGCATCACAGCCTGTGTTCCGTGCCTCCATATATGTCTCCTCAGCCAGCTGCTTCTTCTGGAATTGCTGATGGAGCAATGCAACTCTGCTCCACCCCACCACCACTCTCAATGAGCTCTTGCAGTCTCTTGGAGTACAGTATGGGGATATCCTGTCTTGTCTGTTTGCCGAAGTAAGAATGGCAGCTGGGGGGAAGAGCTGCAGGGAAAATACAGAAAAATACCCGGGGGTGGGGGTGGGGGTG
>BLSH010367572.1:135312-145404 GCA_018402905.1 Glandirana rugosa | reverse complement strand
TTACCGGTGTCGGGGTTTGTTCAACCTGTTGACCTGTCACTAGTAATATAGAATACGATGTAGAATAGAGGACCCGACAGTACATTTACATATCTCATGTTTGGAACGTTTGTAGATGAAGTTTTACTGACTAATACATCGTCTAACGGGGAAATGAATGATACGAGTCTACGTCCACACTTAAAGAACTTTAGGAAAGGGTGTTAAGAGGTCGTGAATATCCGTATTGTGGGATACGACGGTGCAAAGTTTCCCCCCTCACATATACTAATGTGCCACAAACAGGAAGTTAATATCACCAACCATTCCCATTTTATTAAGGTGTATCCATATAAATGGCCCACCCTGTATAACAGCAAATGAAACCATTGCTTTTACAAGAGCTACCTAGAAGCAGTTTCTCACTATGGGCATTACGTGGCAGCATAGGGTGTTATGCCTATAAGTGCTGGAGAATTGTGGGAAAGGATTTCAAGAAATTCACACCTGCATCTGAGCATAGTAAGTAAAGGGGCAATCTGCTACATAATCAGTCATTTTGAAGTAGATGTTTGCAAGGTTTGTACTCTATACATTTACATGACAGCCCAGGAGATAAGATGTAGCATAAGATATAATGATCACTGTCCAGTTGTCCAACTTGTTTGGGGCTGTGGCCATTTATTAATGTTACAGCATTAGTTCCCAACCGCATTTAATATTTTGTAGGTGATAAAATTATTGTGTATGTACTGTAAAACACGTTAACAAGCATATCTCAAACAGTTTTGAATGCAAGACGACATCTATTCATGAAAGAAATATAAAATACCTTTTGATAGTACATGAAATATAGCATTGCCAGCTGCTAGTATTGGATTGAGATCAGAAGTTGAGTTACGTTGGATGATGTGTCCACCTATTGACTGCAATAAAAAAGTTTCAAATTACAGAATCTGAAAAATTACATATAAATAATTTTATAAAATAGTACATATTTACAGTATGATGAAGTTCTTAATATGTGAAACCCAAATCATAGTGAATTCTCTCACTGTCTAGAGTCAGCCAGCGGAAGTCTGCAATGATTAGGGGTCACCATAAGCAGCGTTTCTCAACCTTTTTCAGTCAAGGCACATTTTATGCACAATTTTGAGGCACCCCATTCTAAAATTTAAAAAACTAAACTAATAGCAGGGACCAGCCAAGATTCCTACCATGTATGGGCAGGCTGATTGTACCCAAGTTGATTGATCAAACCAACTCGCCTGCAACCAGCATCAGAGTTTTCTTGCGATTATTGCCATTGGCTATAGCGGTATAATAATCACTGTGTTCTCCCGGCCGGCATGGCTTTCCGTGTCCCCCCACGGGGAGAAGACAATACCTCAGAGGGAGGGATTCACCCATCAACATGTACTGTGTTGATGGGGGAATAGAGCGATTTTATTTCCAGCAACCGTGGATGAAGGAAAGAAAATTGCACAGTCTATGGCAGGCTTAAAAGGGAGGTTTGATCTACCTGCTGGCAGTATACAATTTTTAGGCTTTTTTGCCATGGCATCCCTGAAGAAACCTGAAGGCAAGGAAGATGGGTGAAAAAGGCTGCCATCGAGTATTCATATGTATTTCTTTGTTTGATCATAACCAGTCAGATCAGAAAAGAGAAGATCTGTGGGCACCTTACACATTCTCAATGATGTTACCGGATGCGCAGATGTGCAGGCACCATCTGATTATCAGACACACCAGTCACCTGGTAGATCCATAATCAAACATTCAGCTCAGCCAATGATTTTTGTTAAAAGGTGAAGTTTAGGTATGGATATTTTTGCATAGTTACATTGGTTCAAGCTATGCATACAACAGGGAAATTATTATTTGGTCCTCTGCAGATTTTTTAAGTTTGCCCACTTGAAGAAATGAAGGGTCTATAATTTTCTATCATAGGTGTATTTTAAATGATAAAGACAGAATATCAAACAAAAATTCAGAAAAAAAAACACGATACAAATGTTATACATTGAGTTACAGTTCAGTGAGTAAAATAAGTATTTGATCCCAAAGCAAAACATGACTTAGTAGATGGTGGAGAAACCCTTGTTGGCAAGCACAGAGGTAAGACGTTTCTTGTAGTTGGTTACCAGGTTTACACACATCTTAAGAGGAATTTTGGCTCACTCTTCTTTACAGATCTTCTCTAAATCTTTAAGGTTTCTTGGCTGTCGCTTGCCAACTTGAAGTTTCAGCTCCCTCCATAAATTTGCTATAGGATTAAGGTCTGGAGACAGGCTAGGCCACTCCAGGACCTTAATGTACTTCTTGTGCCACTCCTTTGTTGCCTTGGCGGTATGTTTTGGGTCATTGTCATGGTGTTCCATCGGTCGGGGGGCAGTAGACGGAACTGACTATGGACCCTTGCTCCAGCCCGCCACTGTGCAACCCTCCGCTCATGTACCATTTGACTGTGGTCACCACATCATACCAGGGAGCCCCCCCATCAGTGCACAGCGCAGGAAAGACACAAAACGGTGTGGGAATGCCTGCTGCTGAAAGGAGCTGGGCAGAGCAAGGAGAGGGAGAGCAGCTCTCCCCGTTTGAATCCATCCGGTGGCGGCTTCCCTCCTCCCTTTCTTCTCCTCCTGGCCAATTGGGTCTTAGAAGCCAATTCCTGATTGGCCAGGAGGGGAAACAGGAAGACATTAGCGAATATTAATTTGCTAATGTCACACAACTGGTGAGCTCAGGGCTCAGTGCTCTGCACACTGAGCCCACCCTTTTTTGAAGGCAATTAGAGCCATGTGCTTCTAAAAAAAAAAAAAAAACCCTATTGAAATCCGGTGCCCTGCATGTAGATTAGGGGGCCGGACGCATTGATAGGGGGGCGGCGCCTGTGCGCCCCTCATGAACGGGCCGCCACTGATTGTCATGCTGGAAGACTGATCTTCAGTGTTCTGGCTGAAGGAAGAAGGTTCTCATCCAAGATTTTACAATACGTGGCCTTGTCCATTGGCCCCTCAATGTGGTAAAGTCGGCCTGTACCTTTAGCAGAAAAACAGCCCCAAAGCATAATATTTCCACCTCCGTGCTTGACTGTAGGGATGGTGTTCTTAGAGTCATAATCAGCAATTTTCTTACTCCAAACACGGTGAGTCGAGTTGGTTGGGGATATTTTACTCACTGTACTCCAACTCAATGTATAACATTTGTATTGTGTTTTTATCTGGATTATTGTTTGATATTCTGCCTCTATCATTTTAAATACACCTATAATAAAAAAATTATAGAGCCTTATTTATTTGTAAGTGGGCAAACTTACAAAATCTGGAAGGGATTAAATAATTATTTTCCCCACTGTGTATGCCATACCTGTGGGAGATCCCCATGGAAGCTAGGAATCACTGTAGTAGGCACTGCTACTAAAGTGATCACTGCTTGTGTCCAGGTCTGGTGCAGAGCAGCTGTCCTGCTGCTTAATGGACACAAGAGATTGCTTGCTTGGCATGGACATCATTCAGAGTAGACTTTTCTCAATGAATGCAAAGTGTTCTCTAATTGTAGAAGGTAGAGATAATAACATCACTGCCCCATTTCTCCAATCAGAGAATGTTTTGCACTAACTGAGAAATTGCAACATGTTCTCTGAATGGGAATTGTGTTGAACAAGTGACCTCCTGCATTCACTATGCAGCAAGGCTGTTGCTTGGCACAGGACCTGAAAGCTATCAGCGATCACTGTAGTAGCAGTTACTACTACGGTGATTTTCAGCTTCCAACAGGATTGTCCAGGTATCGCATATACAGTCAGGTCCATAAATATTGGGACATTGACACAATTCTAATCTTTTTGGCTCTATACACCACCACAACAGATTTGAAATGAAATAAACAATATGTGCTTTAACTGCAGACTTTCAGCTTTAATTTGAGGGTATTTACATCCAAACCAGGTGACCGGTGTAGGAATTACAAAATTTTGTATATGTGCCTCCCACTTTTTAAGGGACCACAAGTAATGGGACAATTGGCTGCTCAGCTGTTCCATGGCCAGGTGTGGGTTATTCCCTCATTATCCAATTTACAAGGAGCAGATAAAAGGTCCAGAGTTAATTTCAAGTGTGCTATTTGCATTTGGAATCTGTTGCTGTCAACTCTCAATATTAGATCCAAAGAGCTGTCACTATCAGTGAAGCAAGCCATCATTAGGCTGAAAAAACAAAACAAACCCATCAGAGAGATAGCAAAAACATTAGGTGTGGCCAGATCAACTGTTTGGAACATCCTTAAAAAGAAAGAATGCACCGGTGAGCTAAGCAACACCAAAAGACCCGGAAGACCACGGAAAACAACTGTGGTGGATGACCGAAGAATTCTTTCCCTGGTGAAGAAAACACCCTTCCCAACACTTGGCCAGATCAAGAACACTCTCCAGGAGGTAGGTGTATGTGTATCAAAGTCAACAATTAAGAGAAGACTTCAGAGTGAATACAGAGGGTTCACCACAAGATGTAAACCATTGGTGAGCCTCAAAAACCGGAAAGCCAGATTAGAGTTTGCCAAACAACATCTAAAAAAACCTTCACAGTTCTGGAACAACATCCTATGGACAGATGAGACCAAGATCAACTTGTACTAGAGTGATGAGAAGAGAAGAGTATGGAGAAGGAAAGGAACTGCTCATGATCCAAAGCATACCACCTCATCAGTGAAGCATGGTGGTGGTAGTGTGATGGTGTGGGCATGTATGGCTGCCAATGGAACTGGCTCTCTTGAATTTATTGATGATGTGACTTCTGACAAAAGCAGCAGGATGAATTCTGAAGTGTTTCAGGCAATATTATCTGCTCATATTCAGCCAAATGCTTCAGAACTCATTGGACGGCGCTTCACAGTGCAGATGGACAGTGACCCGAAGCATACTGCGAAAGCAAGCAAAGAGTTTTTTAAGGGAAAGAAGGGGAATGTTATGCAATGGTCAATTCAATCACCTGACCTGAATCCGATTGAACATGCATTTCACTTGCTGAAGACAAAACTGAAGGGAAAATGCCCCAAGAACAAGCAGGAACTGAAGACAGTTGCAGTAGAGGCCTGGCAGAGCATCACCAGGGATGAAACCCAGCGTCTGGTAATGTCTATGCATTCCAGACTTCAGGCTGTAATTGACGGCAAAGAATTTGCAACCAAGTATTAAAAAGTGAAAGTTTTATTTATGATTGTTAATCTGTCCCATTACTTTTGGTCCCTTAAAAAGCGGGAGGCACATATACAAACTGTTGTAATTCCTACACCGTTCACCCGATTTGGATGTAAATACCCTCAAATTAAAGCTGAAAGTCTGCAGTTAAAGCACATCTTGTTTGTTTCATTTCAAATCCATTGTGGTGGTGTATAGAGTCAAAAAGATTAGAATTGTGTTGATGTCCCAATATTAATCTACCTGACTGTACATACAGATTGATCCAAGCCTCCGCTTGTTTGCCCCCCCTCCCCTCCGCTGCCACATTTGGCACCTTTCGGGGGAGAGGGGGGAGCAGGTACCTGGTTTTTACAGGTCCCGGCTCCCACTTCCGGCTCATCTCGCAATGGCAGAGAGCAATGACAGATGTTGATGGCTCCATTGATCACAAAAGGGAACAATAGTGATCTGAGTGACTTTGTAACCTACTTGGTTGATTGTTTTCTGGACAGCAGTCATTCAGCAGCTGGAACTTGAATCATTATTTCATGGTTTCTTGTCCAAGGGTAGCTTAAGACTGCATTTGCAATATTTTGACACAGCGGACACCCATCATGGCAATAATTGTTCAAAAGGAAAATTAAGAAAATCCCAACTTTTAATAATCACCAAGTGGTTAAATTCATGCATGTATGGAAGTGCTTATTTTCGTTAGAAACAGAAAAAATATTACTCCGGACCAAAGCATTAAACCTACTTTATTATAATTTATTAAAGAGCTGCACTTACTAGAAATTCCCACATGTTTTTCACATTGTTAAAAGCTCATCTCCAGTCACTACTGAGTAAATGCAAGTGTTTTAAATATTATACTGTATTAAAGTGGCCTTGACAGTGCAATCAATTGTTCTACCTTCATAGTTTACTTATATTACTTGAGGTTATTAAATACAATATAGAGCAATACACCTCTAGTCATTATGGATGTAGAATCTATGTACATCATAACAGCCCTCACAAGGATGGAATTGCTGCATGTCACAAATTCTTATCAGCGTCACCAAACCACAAATACTGAGCTGAATTCATTCTCACACACAAGTACTTCACTTTCATTAACAGGGCCACCATCAGGGGGGTACAGGCAGTACTGTTGTAAGGGGCCCCAGTGTCTCAAGGGGCCCTTACAACAAACACTTTAGCGGTCTTTAACATTGGAGTCTATGGGAGGGAGACACCCTGCTTGGAGACACCGTTCTCTCGAACCATAACCAATAATACCAAACTTGGGTCACATGGAGAGGGCCCCCCTGGACAACAACTGTTCTAAGTTTGGGACCCCCAGCACCTATGGTTAGGTGCAAGGTCTTATTGCAAGCATCGGGTGAGGCTGTGCTGCCTATGCACTGTTTTTTTTACTGGAGTCTAGGACACCAGCGCTGGCACGAGGGGTGGGCGGGGGGTTAGAGCGGCAGCCAGTACAGATGTTGGAGGCCCCAACAGGACCACAGGAGGCCCTATGATACTCTCCTGGTGGCCCCCAAGGTGTCCCCCTGTGTCCTCCACCCCCCCAGTGTCCCCCTTTGTCCTTAACCCACCACGGTGACCCCCTGTGTCCTCCACCCTCCCACGGTGTCCTTCCCTCCCCCACCCATGGTGTCCCCCTGTGTCCTCCCCCACCACGGTGACCCCGTGTCCTTCATTCCCAACAGTGTCCTCCTCTCTCCCACCCATGGTGTCCCCCTGCATCCTCCTATCCCCCCCCCCACGGTGTCCCCCTTTGTCCTACCCCAACCCTCCACAGTGTCTCTCTCTGATCCCCCCTCACGGCATCCTTCTTTGTCCCTGTCTGCACAGTGTTCCTCTCTGCCCCTACATCCCTCTCTGTCCTTGTCACACTGCATCCCTCTCTGTCCCCGGCATTTCTCTCTGTCCTTGTTGTACAGCGTCCCTCTTTGTTCTTCTCCCACAACAACCCCTAAAAGGCAACTATGATAGGGGGCTCAGGCCAGTAAGAACTTGTTTACATTTGCAGTTTGGGGGAGGTAAAATCCTTGTAGATGAGCCCTGTTTTTTAATACCCTGCAACTGCACCCCACTACACATGTTGCAACAGGAATTGTACACCCTGTCTCACTTAAAGCAGGCAGTGAGGAGGCATTTTATCACCTTTTAACCACCTGCTTTAGCCCCTCGGATCCCACACTAGCATGCAATGCACACAGTTGCAGGGTGTTTGCAGAGTGGCCCCATTCACTTGAATGGGTCATGCTTGGCAGGCTACACCTGGTAAGTGTGACAGGCTGTATAATTCCTACTGGGGCTGCAACATGTGTACACCCCTGGCCAGTGGGTGGATTTAGTGGGATGGCCAGTGGGCGGATATGGTAGAATGGCGGCGGTCAGACGGGGGGCCCAGGTCTAAAGCTGTATAAGGGGCCCCAAAATTTCTGATGGCTGCCCTGTTCATTAATGATATCTATCTTCAGTGTGTGGGTACTGCTATGGAAAGTAAAATGGCCCCCAATATGTTAACTTATTTATGGCTGACCTAGAGGACAAATTCCTGAACAGCATAAAACAAAAGCCAAATAGATACCATTATTGATGATATTTTCATCATATGGACAGAAGGTGAAGAAAATCTAAAACAGTTTTACTCATTGATCAACACATTTCACGTATCAGTTAAACTAAAAATTAACTGTTCAAACACATATGTAAATTTTATAAACACCCCATTATACACCAAGGATGACAAGCTGCACACCTCAATATTCAAGAAACCCACTGACAGAATTAACAACTTCACAGTTCCAGCTCCATCCCCAACACACCAAACAAGTCATCATACACAGCCAGGCCATCAGACACCAGCAAATATGCTCAAACCAAGAGGGCATAGATAAACATTTCAGAATACCGGCATATTCCCTCCATAAGAACGGGCAGAAGGATAAAACCGTCAATACCAGCATAAACACAACCTTGATAACCCGAAGAGAAAATCTCCTCCAATACAATAAGAAAAAACAAATAACTGTGTACCACATATGATCCAACACTAGAAAGAATAAGAAAGATAATTAAAGATTTACAACCTATCATAACAGACGATGAAACGCTGAAAGAAATATTCCAACAACCGCTAATGCTGGCTTTCAGACAACTACCTAACCTCAGGCATAAACTAATCAGCAGGAAATGTCATTCTGATTATAAAGTCACAAATAAAGGAATCAAGCCCTGCAAAAAAAAAAAAAAAAAAACGCTGAAAACTGTGCAGCCAAATCAATATATCCAAAATTGTCACACACAATAGGGACCCTTAATATCACAGGATCATACAGCTGTACCTCCAGTAATGTTATGTACCTCTGCCAATGCAAAAAATGCAGCAAAGGATCCTATGTTGGCAAAACAAGACAGGAATTGCAAACAAGACTGAATTTACACAGACACACCATCAAGGAACATAAGAAAGAGGATTTCTGCAGACCTTTCGGGACATCATTTCTCCCAACCAGATCACACTATGGAAGACATGAATGTTTTAGTTCCTAAACAGAACTTCAAAACTACTCAGGGAAGGAAAACTTTTGAACTAAGACTGATAATTCTTTTTGACACAAAGGATAATGGACTTAATGTGGGTTGTGGCATTTTAAATTGTTATCAAACTGTTTTACGACCCCCCCACCCTTACCTCTGTGATTGTTACTCCCTGTTTTATCTCACCAAATATCCAAGTTTAATTACCATTTGTGTTTTCTTTTTTTGCATTTTTTTCTCAGACTGCTAAAACTTACTGTATTAGTACTGCTTGGACCTTTAAAAAGGGGGCACGCCTCGAAAGCTTATCCTGAAAATTTGGATGTTCGTGCGAATAAAAAAAGGATCACGGACAGTACCCATGTATACCCAAGCCTCATACACACGATAAGAATATCGGACCGACGATGGTCTTTTTTTTTTTTTTGCATGGTAGTGTCATATTGAAAACCAGTAGGTTACTAAAGTTACAAAAATTCTCCAACAGAATAAAAATTCAGAAGTGATGTAATGTATCGTATTCTTTAATTTCGGAGCGTGCGTAGTCTCGATCACATGATTTTTCTTGTACAAATACCATACTAATTACAAGAAGATTGTTCGCTCTATTATCGTATGAGAAAAATGTTCATGTTTGTCCCTTTAGAAAATTTTGCATGAATCGTCATGCTCGGCTCTAAAAAGCTGTGTACTATGATCAGATTATCAGACGATTGCTCCAAAAGCGTTATTTTTCGTCCAATTTTCTCAGGCATTATTTTACTGAACCTGAGTAGTGTTGAGCGAACCCAAACTGTAACATTCGGGTCCGTACCAAACTCTGGAGTGTCCGGGACCCGAACCCGGACATTTCAAAAAACGTTCAGGTTCGGGTTCTGGGTTCTGGTAGTTGATCACGCATGTTGAATAGCTGCAGGGCAACCAATCAACAAGCGTTTCACTGGTTTGCCCTTAGAAGCCATCACAGCCATGCCTACTAATGGCATGGCTGTGAATGGCCAGTGCATCATGTGACCCAGCCTCTTTATAAGCTGGAGTCACTTGGTGCTGCAGTCACATGCTCTCTGAGACTCTGACTAGTGTAGGGAGAGGAAGCTGCCGGCGCTGTGAGGGACAGATTGCAGATATTTTAACATCTCATCCTGCATCCTGAGATTACTACTACTGCTGCTCTGAGGGACAGATTGCAGACCTCAGCCTGCATTACACAACAATCTGATTGTGGACTAATTTGAGATTTCTCATACTGCTGCTTTGAGTGACAGATTGCAGATCAAACCCTGCATTACAGAACAATCTGACTGCACTAGGTAGAGGCTTCTGCTTAGAGGGACAGATTATTGTTCTAAAATCATCTCCTACTTCAATAGGGAGAGGTTCCA
>BLSH010367572.1:98870-112865 GCA_018402905.1 Glandirana rugosa | reverse complement strand
CGATCTAAATTCCCGTTCCTGTATATAGGGTGTCATATAACCTATTAAATGAAAGTACATAGTTCAACTAGAAAAGTCACCCATGTTATGATACGAACAAACAGGTCCTCAACTTGACGACATTTGTACTTGTCTTGTACTTATTACCAGTTCACGTCTTACTTACACTTCTACTACACTCATGTATCGTTGTGACATATTCGGAATGATTTTCATTACCATATAACATAATAATTACTGACACTTTATTTACACGAAGGTCAAATTTACAGAGAGACTAACTGGACAGGGTTGTCGTGTTTTCATTAAAATTACCAGAACCCCGGACCCGAACCCGGACTTTTTTTGAAAAGTCCGGGTCCGGGTCCCGGACACCCCAAAGTTCGGTACGGACCCGAACTTTACAGTCAGGGTTCGCTCAACTCTAGTCATGAGTATTTTGTGCTGTTGGGACAGGTCAATCAGAGAGACATTTAAACTGGAAGCACATTTATTTCACAGTCATTAATAATACAATATACCATTACTTTTAGTAAGGCTTATACAGTGTTGCTATGTACTCACATCATCTTCACATTCATTCTGCACTTGACCATTATTCATGTTCTGTTCATGTTTACAGCAGTTCAACTCCTGGACAAACAAGCATAGTATTGTACCCACTGAAAAGATCAACTTGATACATGAAAGTAAATTATCCAATATACTGTGGGATATATGTCCTTGCCCTTAAATCTAGCATATACAAACATCAGTGGTAGTAGACAAGGACTTTATTAAAGAACATATGCATACAAGAAAAACACGGTGTATAAAAAAAAACATACATTTTATTATAACATTTAATAAAACCTAGGACACAAGCCAGACAAAATATTGAATATAGGATTCCAATATTTGTTTAGATACAATACATTCCACATGTAGACTCGATGTGTTTCAATAGATCTTCTTCAGGAGTACAAGTGAATTATCAGCATGATGAAACCCATTGTATTAAAACTATAGAATCCTATAGGTGTGGGTCTTTTCTCTCCCATGTAGGGGGAAGGGTAGGATAAGGTAAGGTGTATACAAAAGATGCTAGAAAGCCATCAATGTTCATCCATAATCCAATTAGATGGACACATCAATTAGCAGATAAAGGCACACTGTCATCTATGTTTAAAGCAGAGCAAAGAGGGCTAGGGGCTTATCCACATCCTAATGTCAAACCATTATGTGTATGGAGGATGTGCAACTAGAGATTATCAGAGGTCAGATGGGTGGGAAATTAATTACAAAATATCCTTTCCTTCAAAGTTCCAGCGGTTAGTTGTGTGACAACAGACACCTAAAAGATTCCAGTGAATATAAGGTTTTAATACAAATGAAAATGATGGGTTTCATCATGCTGATCGTTCACATGTGCTCCTGAAGAAGATCTATCGAAATGCGTTGAGTCTACATGCGGAATGTATTGTATCTAATCAAACATTTGACCTCTGTATTCAATATTTGTCTGGTTTGGGTTCTGAATTTTATTGAATGGTATAATAAAATGTAACATTTTTATACACGCAGTGTTTTTCTTGTATCTATATGTTCCTCAAAGTCCTTGGCTATTACCACTGATGTTTGTATACAACTTGATACTTGTAGTTAGGTAAAAACCTAGATTTAAGTTGACAACATACTAAAAGAAACAAGCAAAGAGAAAAGGTATGATGTAGTCTTAGGTGACAATTCATCAAAGATAGTAAAAAAACAAAACAAAACCCAGAACTTAAAAACACAGTGAATTCATAACGTGCACAAATGATTCACAGCAGCGCAAGGGTTTAAATAGCACCCTTGAGAAATAGTTCATGAAAATAGTTAATAAAATAGTGAACTGCTTCCAATACTGCCAAACATGTCATTAAACTTTTAATGTTTGTTTTATTAAAACACAGAGTACTAAAGTCTTCTGCTTTTTTGTTTTTTTAACTTTTACCTTTGTACAGCCAAAGGTTTGTTTTCAACATTGATCATATACAAGATACAGATACATGCTAATATTTTACAGAACTGTCCAACTGCACTTTCCAATGGCCTCAAAAGGGCCATTATTTTTGTCACTCCTTCATGAACTAAATTTATTGTGTCATAATTACGTAAATCCAATTTTTTTAATGGAATAATGACCATTAGGCACTATGTTTGACAGCTCTAAAATTGTTTTTTTTTTAAGTTTATGAATTTAACTGTGTTATATTAGGTCATTGTACAATACAATAAATAATATCAGCTAAAAAGGTACAACGGGAGAAAAATAATTTACATTGTATACGTATGCTTTTTTATAGTATCCACATGCTTTACAATAACTGCATACAACAACATACGTGTTGCACTCCTGAAGAGTTAAATCAATGTGGTAGACCTACTGTATATAACCTCAAGTTTAAAGTTGCACAGGGGTTTATTTACTAAACTGGAGAATGCAAAATCAGGCTCACTTCTGCATAGAAACCAATCAGATTCCAGGTTTTATTGCTAAAGCTTAACCACCTCCCACCCGGCCACTGTATATATACGGCCGGGTGGGAGCTTCCCCGTTCTGACAGGACGTGTATTTACGTCCTGCAGAACGGGTGCTCGCAGCGCGGCCATGCGGTGCGCTGCGGCTCGATCCTGTGATCATTATGATCACAGGATCCAGCCAAGCAGTGATCGGGATATGGGCGCCGTGATTGGTCCTCCTGATCATGTGACGGCTGTGTCCAATCACAACCGTCACATTGTAAACAGAGACAAACGTCTCTGTGACAGTTCTCCCCCCGCCAAGCTCAGTGAGAGCTCAGTGCGGGGGGGGGGGAAGCTGCAGCTATGTGACAGCTCTCTGCATGATGATGATTTTGTGCAAAGAGCTCTCACAGATCGCCCCCCAGACAATACACCAAGCACCACTGATACCCCTGTCCCCATACACATCAGTGTCCCCATAAAACAGTCCCCAAAACATCTGTATGTCCCCCATCACATCTGTCACCATACACAAAACATCTGTCTGTCCCTGTCACATCTGTCACAGTCCCCAAAACATCTGTCTGTCCGCCAACACCAAATAAACCCCGATTTGGGTTATTTTTACCTAAGAAATGTAGCAGTATCATTTTTGGTCAAAATTTATGAAAAGAAATTACTTATTTGCAAAATTTTATAACAGAAACGAAGAAAAATGCATTGTTTTTGAAAATTTTCAGTCTTTTTTAATTTATAGCGCAAAAAATAAAAAACCCAGGAGTGATTAAATACCACCAAAAGAAAGCTCTATTTGTGTGAAAAAAATTTCATATGGGTACAGTGTCGCATGACCGCGCAATTGTCATTCAAACTGCAACAGTGCTGAAAGCTGAAAATTGGTACGGGAAGGAAGGGGGTTTAAGTGCCCAGTATTGAAGTGGTTAAAGTGGTTCTAAAGGCAGAAGGTTTTTTATAAGATAAAAAAACCTTCAGTGTGCAGCAGCCCCCCTAATACTTACCTGAGCCCAATCTCGATCCAGCGATGTGCACGAGTGCCTCGGCCATCCGGGACTTTCCCTCCTGACTGGCTGTTGGTTCCCCTGCTGCTGTCAAAGTCATTTAGCCAATGAGGAGAGAGAGGGGATGGGGCCGAACCGCAGCTCTGTGTCTGTGGCTCGGTTGCATTCGAAAGGAGGGAGGGGCCAGGAGCACTGGTGATGGACTTGAGAAGAGGAGGATCTAGACTGCTCTGTGAAAAACCACTGCGCAGAGAGGCAAGTATAACATATGCTTGTTATTTTAAAAGAGAAAAAAAACACCAAGATTTTATTATCACTTTAATTGAACAGACTGAGGTTAGAAGATGATTGGTTTCTATGCAGAAGTGAGCCTGATTTTGCACTCTCCAGCTTTAGTAAAGAAAATCCCACAGTGTCAGGCTTGTCCAGCTAGGTGATAAATGTAGACACATCAGCTAGCAACCCCAACGTTGTCATCACCATTCCAGAGTCCACAGCTCACCTTACAAAAGGTCTTGCAGCCATCAACTATTGGTCTATATCCTGTACAGCGACAAAGGTTTCCTTTATGGGAAACAAGGTACCATGTTAAATATATAAATAGTTGACAAAATAGTTCTTGTAACGGTAACAGTAGCTATGAGATGTTCATACCTCCTAAGGCTTCATATATTTGTTCTAAAGTGGGCTCAGGGTGGTTCCTCAATAGAGAATATATGGACATCACCATTCCTGGGCTACAGAAGCCACACTGAGAGCCATGGGCTTTTGCTATTCTTTCCTAAAATATATATTACAAAGACAGCGATAAATTATTAGATATAATGTTGTGTATACAGTATCTCACATGAGACAAGTGAGTACACTCCTCACATTTTTTGTAAATATTTTATTATATCTTTTCATGTGACATCACTGAAGAAATGACACTTTGCTACAATGTAAAGTAATGAGTGTACAGCTTGTATAACAGTGCAAATTTACTGTCCCCTCAAAATAACTCAACACACAGCCATTAATCGCTTGCTGACCGCATCACGTACATTTACTGTGGCAGGTTTGCAGTGCTGCACTGAACGCATCTATAAACGCCGATCAGCGCAGTTGCGGACGGGCCCGTGCCCACTGCACTATTCATGAGCGGGCCGGGCAGAGTCAATCTCATCCGGCGACCCACGACTGCCTACTACAGAGGAAGAACGGGGTTACTGTAAACATGGCGGCTCCCCATTCTGTCAGGGGAGACATGACAGATCTACTGATCCCTGTAATCGTGATCAGTTAGATCTGTCATGTCCCTGCCAGCCCAGCCCCCACACAGTTAGAACACAGTGTGGGAACACAGTTAACCCCTTGATTGCCCTCTGCAGGTTAACCCCTTCCCTGCCAGTGACATTTACACAGTAATCAGTGGCTATTTTTAGCTCTGACCACTGTATAAATGTCAGTGGTCCCAAAAAAGTGTTAAAAGTGTCCGATCTGTCCGCCTCAACATCGCAGTCACGATATTAAAAAAATAAATAAATAATAAATCGCAGATCGCTGCCATTACTAGTAAAAAAAAAATAAAAAAAGCCATAAATTAATTCTCATAGTTTGTAAACGCTATAACTTTTGCGTAAACCAATCAATATATGCTTATTGCGATTTTTTTCACCAAAAATATGGGGAAGAATATATATTGGTCTAAACTGATGAATAAATTACTTTTTCTTTTGGATATGTATTATAGCAAAACGTAAGAAATATTGTTTTTTTTTTCAAAATTGTCACTGTTTGTTTATAAAACATAAAAACCGCAGAGGTGATCAAATACCACCAAAAGAATGCTCTATTTGTGGGGGAAAAAAAGCATGTCAATGTCGTTTGGATACAATGTCGCACGATCGCACAATTGTTAGTTAAAGGGACACAGTGACAAATCGCAAAAAGGGCTCTGGTCAGGAAGGGGGCAAATCCTTCCAGGGCTGAAGTGGTTAATGTCTAAACTGCTGGCAACAAAAGTGAGTACACCCCTGAGTGAAAATGTCCAAATTGGGTCCAATTAGCCATCTTCCCTCCCCGATGTGATGTGACTCGTTAGTCTTACAAGGTCTTAGGTGTGAATGGGAGCAGGTGTGTTAAATTTGGTGTTCTCGCTCTCACTCTCTCATACAGGTCACTGGAAGTTCAACATGGTACCTCATGGCAAATAACTCTGAGGATCTGAAAAAAAAGAATTGTTGCTCTACACAAAAGATGGCCTAGGCCAGGCATGTCCAAAGTCCGCTCGTGTTTCAGTTTTATACGGTCCTATAGGTACTGTGGCAAAATCTATGTGTTATGGCCCCCAAGAGCTCGGATCCCTGGGATCACGGCACTGTACATCCTTAGTCTGCGTTCTCGTGATCTTTCTGACGTCGCGGGATTTGGTGTATTCGTTCTCCGTGCGTTTGTTCTCCCTCTGGGGCCTGCGCGGTGTCTCCACCACACACAGCTACAAAGGCGCGGAACATGTGCGGCTTGCTGCAGCTAAGTTCCTTGGTCCTTCAGAGGCGCCGTTACTGGGCTCGGATCATCGGACTGGCCGGGAGAGGAAGAACTTGTCTCTACACTACAGACAAGTAATCCACTACTCCACGACTCCTCCAGACACTTCTTGTGGCCCGCCATTCACATTAGTGCAGGAAAGTTTATTTTCAATTCAGATACATTGTAAAATCTCAGTTAATGTCTGTTGGTCTAAATCAGTTATAAATCGATTTTGACACATGTATACTTGGTGTTATGTTCCTGTTCATATTTTTTTAAATTAAAAGTTGACAGACAACCTTTATTACCAATCATTTTCATCTGGCCTTCAGATATGAAAAGCAGAGTGATTTAACACCTGTTTAGATCTGTCATCCATGTGACAAAATGAAAAGTATGCCGTTTGCAATAAACTTGGCATAAAATAGTTAATTTACATTTCATTTTAATGGTTCAAAGAATGTCAGGCAAAATGGTCAGCCCCCCGCATGTTCACTTCATTAAATCTGGCCCCCTTTGCCCCTGGCCTAGGCTATAAGAAGATTTCAAAGACCCTGAAACTGGGCTGCAGCATGTTAGCCAAGACCATACAGCAGTTTAACAGGACAGGTTCTGCTCAGAACAGGCCTCACCATGGTCGACCAAAGAAGTTGAGTGCACATGCTCAGCATCATATCCAGGGGTTGTCTTTGGGAAATCTACGTATTACTGCTGCCAGCACTGCTGCAGAGATCGAAGGGGTGGGGGGTCAGCCTGTCAGTGCTCAGACCGTACGCCACACACTGCATCAAATTGGTCTGCATAGCTGTCGTCCCAGAAGGAAGCCTCTTCTAAAGATGATGCACAAGAAAGCCTGCAAACAGTCTGCTGAAGACAAGCAGACTAAGGACATGGATTACTGGAGCCATGACCTGTGGTCTGATGAGACCAAGATAAACTTATTTAGTTCAGATGGTGTCAAGCATGTGTGGCAGCAACCAGGTGAGGAGTACAAAGACAAGCGTGTCTTGCCTACAGTCAAGCATGGTGGTGGGAGTGTCATGGTGTGGGGCTGCATGAGTGCTGCCAGCACTGAGGAGCTACAGTTCAGTGAGGGAACCATGAATGCCAACATGTACTGTGACATACTGAAGCAGAGCATGATCCCCTCCCTTTGGAGACTGGGCCGCAGGGCAGTATTCCAACATAATAATGACCCCAAACACACCTCCAAGACGAACACTGCCTTGCTAAAGAAGCTGAGGGTTAAGGTGATGGACTGGCCAAGCATGTCCCCAGACCTAAACCCTATTGAGCATCTGTGGGGCAACCCCCAAACGGAAGGTGGAGGAGTGCAAGGTCTCTAACATCCACCAGCTCCGTGATGTTGTCGTGGAGGAGTGAAAGAGGACTCCAGTGGTAACCTGTGAAGCTCTGGTGAACTCCAGAGGTTTAAGGCAGTACTGGAAAATAATGGTGGTCACACAAAATATTGAAACTTTGTTCCCAATTTGGACATTTTCACTTAGGGGTGTACTCACTTTTATTGCCAGACATTAATGGCTGTGTGTTGAGCTACTTTGAGGGGACAGCAAATTTACACTGTTATACAAGATGTACACTCACTACTTTACATTGTAGCAAAGTGTAATTTCTTCAGTGTTGTCAGATGAAAAGATATAATTTAATATTTACAAAAATATGAGGGGTGTACTCACTTTTATGAGATACTGTATATATATATATATATATATATAAAACAAAATGTTCTTATAATGTAGAGTAGAATTAAATACATAAGAAGTGTAAAAGACATTTAAAGCTAAGGAGGCATAGTCTGTAGCAGTAGGTCACAATATACAGTATGGCTTCTTTTCTGACCATTAAAGTGGTTGTCAAGTCATGACAACCACTTTAAACTACAGGTAAGCCTACAATAAGGCTTACCTGTAGGTCCAGGAAATATCTCCTAAACCTGTACGGTTTAGGAGATATCCTCTGTATCTGCGTGTGCCGACGTCAACAGCACATGCGCACAGAAAAATCGGCACCGGAGGTAGCCCAGGGTGCCGTTTCTTCTGTATTCGTGCCGTAAATGACGGCTCCCGTGCGCATGCGTGGGAGTGACGTCAGCGCAGCTCCGCCAATCACAGCGCTGGAGCCCGCGCTGTGATTGGACAGAGCCGCAGACTTGGAGGAACAATGTCGCCGGTCACATCGGTGTGCCGAGACCGCTGCAACAGCTTCGTTCCAAGGTATTTCATAATGAGCTAGTATGCACTGCATACTAGCTCATTATGCCTTTGCTTTGCAGTTTTTTTTTTTTGGGGGATGGGGGCGGCTTTACAACCACTTTAAGATTATAGAAAGAAATGTACATTCATTTTGCCTCCAGTGGTAGCTTAAACACTGTAGTACAAGAGATAGCAAAGCAGAGTTACATTTACTTTAAAAATTCAAATATCTAATTTTCTTTAAAAGTGTTGGCACACTTGCATGTATTGCTGTGTAATTTGTAGCTGTTTCAGATAACACATGCAAGCTACACTCAGCGGCCACTTTATTAGGTACACCTGTTCAATTGCTTGGTAACACAAATTGCTAATCAGTCAATCACTTGGCAGCAACTCAGGGCATTTAGGCATCTAGATGTGGTGAAAACGATTTGCTGAAGTTGAAACCAACCATCAGAGTGGGAAAGAAAGTGGATTTAAGTGACTTTGAACATGGCATGGTTATTGGTGCCAGACAGGCTGGTCTGAGTATTTAAAAAATTGCTGATCTACTGGGATTTTCACGCACAACTATCTCTAGGATTTACAGAGAATGGTCCGAAAAAAGAGAAAATATCCAGTGAGTGGCAGCTGTGTGAACGAAAATGGCATGTTGATGTCAGAGGTCAGAGGAGAATAGGCAGACTGGTTTAAAGTGGTAGTAAACTCTATCATTTTCAGCCAAGGAAGCTGCCATCTTGGCCTCTGTTTAATCTACAACTGCCATGATGCTGCACATGTGATCAGCTATGACACCATCCATTGGATAGTTTGACAGTTTGGTTTAGAGCACAACCAATGGGAGTGTTACATTTCCGGCATGTGCCGGAAATGTAACTGGTTTTTAAACTGTTAAATGGATGGGTTTACTACCGCTTTAAGATGTTAGAAAGGCAACAGTACTCAAATAACCACTCGTTACAACCAAGGTGTGCAGAACACCATCTCTGAACACACAACACATCGAACCTTGAAGCAGATGGGTTACAGCAGCAGAAGACCACACCAGGTGCCACTCCTGTCAGCAAAGAACAGGAAACGGAGGCTACAATTCACACAGGCTCACAAAAATTGGAAAAACGTTGCCTGGTCTGATGAGTCTCGGTTTCAGCTGCGACATTCAGGTGGTAGGGTCAGAATTTGGTGTAAACAGCATGAAAGCATGGATCTATCCTGCCTTGTATCAATGGTTCAGGCTGGTGGTGATGGTGTGGGGGATTTTTTTTGCCACACTTTGGGCCCCTTAGTACCAATTGAGCATTGTTTAAATGCCACGGCCTATCTGAGTATTGTTGCTGATCATGTCCATCTCTTTATGACTACAGTGACTACAGTGTACCCATCTTCTGATGGCTCCTTCCAGCACAATAATACACCATGTCACAAAGCTCAAATCATCTCACCACTGCTTTCTTGAACATGACAATGAGTTCACTGTACTCCAGTGGCCTCCACAGTCACCAGATCTCATCCAATAGAGCACCTTTGGGATGTGGTGGAATGGGAGATTTGCATCATGGATGTGCATCCAACAAATCTGCAGCAACTGCGTGATGCTATCATGTCCCTATGGACCAAAATCTCTGAGGAATGTTTCCAAAACCTCATTGAATCTATGCCATTAAGAATTAAGGCAGTTCTGAAGGCAAAAGGGGGTCCAACCCGGTACTTGTAAGGTGTACCTAATAAAGTGGCCAGTGAGTATATATTGGTCCTTTATTTTACAAACCCTTTACCTGTACTGGATGTAGTCTAGTGGTTGTGCTTCCAATTCCTTCCACTGTAGTAACAGCTGCACCATATAGAGAACAAATAGGCAGTAGACAGGCATTGGCTGAGTGATGTCTAGGCAATGTTAAGGTTTCATAATGTTCCAAAAATAATGAAAAAAATATAATGCAGTCATTGTACACGTTATTCATTTGACATAATTCTAATATCTAATAATGCACACTGGGCAAATGGCTGTAGTATACAATTCATAAACCAACGTTGACTCTGTCCAAAGCACTAACATAACTAACAACCTTAGACTTTGGTAAAAAGTGGATGTGGCTACATAAAGCTAAATATTGGGTGTGGTTCAAAGGGTAGGGATAAGCACTTGACCACTGGGCACTTAGACCCCCTTCCTAACCAGACCATTTTTCAGCATTCAGCGCTCTCACGTTTTGAATGACAATTATTCAGTCATACTACACTGTACTCATATGAAATGTGTGTCCTTTTTTTCCACACAAATAGAGCTTTCTTTTGGTGGTAGTTAATCACCACTAGGGTTTTTTTTTTTTTGCGCTATAATTATAAAAAGACCGAAAATTTTGTAAAAAATTGCATTTTTCTTTGTTTATGTTATAAAATTTTGCAAATTTTGTAATTTTTCTTCATAAATTTTGGACAAAATGTATATTGCTACTTATCTTTTGTAAAAATAACCCAAATGAGTGTATATTATTTGGTCTTTGTGAAAGGTATAGAGTCTACAAACTATGGTGCCAATCACTGAAAATTGATCACACCTGATGCACTGACGGCCTATCTCATTTCTTGAGACGCTAACAAGCCAGGAAAGCACAAATACCCCCCAAATGACCCTTTTTTTTTAGAAAGTAGACATTCCAAGGTACTTAGTAAGAGGCATGGTGAGTTTTTTGAAGATGTAATTGTTTCCCACAATTCTTTGCAAAATGAAGATTTTTATATTTTATTTTTATTTCATAAAATTGTCATAACAACAGGTTGTTTCACACACAGAGGATATATGTATACCACAAATTACACCCCAAAATACATTCTGCTACTCCTCCTAAGTATGACAATACGACATGTGTGAGACTTTTTCACAGCCTGGCCACATACAGAGGCCCCACATGCAGGGAGCACCATCAGGCATTCTAGGAGCATAAATTATGCATAAAATATCACACTTTTGAAGGCCCTGGAGCACCAGGACAATAGACACACCCAAAAAATGAGTTTTATGAACATGTCATATTTTTCCACAAGTTTTTGGGAAATGTGGAAAGAAAATTAAAACATATTTTTCTTACAATATGTCTAACACATAGCATGTACATAGCAAAAATTACACCCTAGACTATGTTCTGCTACTTGTCCGGTGTATGGCGATACCACATATGAGGTGTTTCCACAGCCTGGCCACATACAGAGCCAAACATGCAGGGAGCACCATCAGGCATTATAGGGACATACATTTTAAATCTAATTTGACTACCTATCACACTTTTGTGAGGCGCTGATGGGCACGGTAGTGGCATGGATGTGGACAGACGAGCCAGGGATGAAGCATGGATGTGGATGGGTGAGCCAGGGATGGAACATGGATGAGCATGAATCTGAATGGATGAGCCAGGGATGCATGGATGAGCCAGGGATGGCGCATGGGTGAGCCAGGAATGGATGAATGAGCAAGGGATGGAGCATGGATGAGCCTGGGATGGGTAAGCCAGGGCTGGAGAAGCCATGGACGGGTGAGCCAGGGACGGGTGAGCCAGGGACTGAGTGAGCCAGGGTCTGGGTGAGCCAGGGTCTGGGTGAGCCAGGGACAGGTGAGTTAGGGGCTGAGTGTCCAAGGGACAGATGAGCCAGGGACGGGTGAGCCAGGGACTGGGTGTGCCAGGAACGGGTGAGCCAGGGAATGGATGAGCCAGGGACTGGGTGAGCCAGGGACTGGGTGAGCCAGGGACAGGTGAGCCAGGGACAGGTGAGCCAGGGACTGGGTAAGCCGGGGACGGGTGAGCCATGGACGAATGAGCCAGGGAATGGGTGAGCCAGGGACGGGTGAGCCATGGATGGATGGGTGAGCCATGGATGGATGGATGAGTCAGGTATGGGTGAGCCAGTGATGGATGGATGAGCCAGATATGGGTGACCCAGGGATGGATGAGCCAGGGATGTATGGATGAGCCTGGGATGCATGGATGGATGAGCCAGGGATGTATGCATGTATCAGCCAGGGATGTATGGATGGATCAGCCAGGGATGGATGGATGAGCCTGGGAAGGATGGCTGAGCCAGGGATGCATGGATGAGCCAGGGATGGAGGGATGAGCCAGGGATGCATGGATGGATGGATGAGACAGGGATGTATTGGTGTGCTAGGGGTGGGCACAGATCAGCGCTGTGGGCACTTGACATCCAGCCCACAGTGCTGCTGCACCCGCTCCCTCCTCTCCTCACACTGTACGATCGTTGCGAGCATACGGGAGGAGCTGAACTGGACATGCACTCTGGTTTGTTTACAAGTGATCACTCCGTCCATTGGACGGAGTGATCACGTGGTAAAGGGCCGATGTCATTGGCCCTTTACACTGATCCGTGACACGCCGGGTCTGGGAGACCCGTTGGTCACGGACATTGCCGGGTGCACGTCCCAGGGGGCGCGCGGGAGCGCGATTCCAGGAGGATGTCCATGGACACCCTCCTAGAATAAACCGATAGTGCTGTGGACGTCTTTCAACCATGGTGCGGTCGGCAAGTGGTTAAACTCAGTCTTAAGCTGGCCATACATTATACATAGAAAAGTGACGGCAGAAAAAGACTGAGTAGTCCATCGAGTCTGCCCCTTTTTATTTTTTTTTATTTTTTTTTTTTACATTAACCTTGTTGTCTGATTATGGATTTATGTTTATCCCAAACATGTTTGAAGCCATTTACTGTTGACTGTCTCACAACCTCTGTTGGTAGTTTATTCCAATCATCAACCACCCTTTCAGTAAAATAATACTTTCTAAGATTTGTTTTGAACTTCCCCCAGTTAGTTTGAGGCCATGTCCCCGTGTTCTTGATTTTGCTTTCATATTGAAAAGACTGCCCTCCTGAACCTTATTCACCCCCTTGAGGTATTTAAAGGTTTTAAACAATTTTCTTGTTCAATTTCTTTTAGATTTACCTTAAACTGTGTAGTGCAAGGGCCTGCTTGATTGTATACA
Source organism: Glandirana rugosa (assembly GCA_018402905.1). Classification (NCBI taxonomy): domain Eukaryota; kingdom Metazoa; phylum Chordata; class Amphibia; order Anura; family Ranidae; genus Glandirana; species Glandirana rugosa. The sequence goes on along the minus strand of BLSH010367572.1, from coordinate 99,644 downwards.
AATTTAAAGTGTTTAGGTTTGACCTCATATTATATGATTTTGGTAAATCTAAAGGAAAATTGTATAATGTAGGGCCAGCTTTATTCTACATATAGTATACACTGCACATCTTTGCACTACTGGGCTACTTAGTAGCCAGCAACTGCCGAAAAAACAACAAACACTTTGGTCAGAAGTATGTAACATACAGCACTGCAATATTACTAGTCAATGGAAGAGAAAATGTCCAGCTGTTATTGGTCAATGAAAGAAATAAACACCTGCTTTCAGTGGGAAATGCTCTAGGTCATTGGTCAGTGGAAAAAAAAAAGTCCCACATCATTAGAGGGAAAAAAGGCCCAGCAAAATTATTCAATGGGAAAAAATGCCTGATGTTATTGGTCAGTGGGAGAAAAAAACAAAAACACCCTGATATTAGCTAAAGGAAAAACAGCCATGGCATCTGTGGGAATAAAAAAAAATGCAGTGCAGTGTTTACTTTTTTCCTTTTAACTTTAATGAAATGAAACCTCATTCAGCTTTATGCATAACAGCACATTGCGATGCGCTGTGGTGCATTAAAACGTGACTTTTTTGCATTATGCTGTGTAAAAATGCAGACCTGATTCATTTCTACATAATGCAAACCAATGGTATAAAAAGGGCACACAGAGAACAATTGTTTTCTATGTGACCTTCCATTGAACATGTGTTTACCAACTCCAATAACTTGGTGTGAATGAGCCCCTATATTGTTGAACTTGCAAAATTCAGTAAGAACCACTATACATATCT
>BLSH010367572.1:34589-74481 GCA_018402905.1 Glandirana rugosa | reverse complement strand
CCATATAATACCTATAGGATGTACGACTTCCATAATTTATGAAGAGAAGGAAAAACACATCTTAAGGAAAAGGAAAAATCGAGGTATAAGTAAAAAAGGTTCGGAAAAGGAATTCTACACAAAAAGGAAGAGAAGTATTTAATACCTTCAGCATGTAGGATATCCATAATATACCATGTACCAAAAGTTCATAAAGACAACATAAAGCCTCTAGGTAGACCAATTATTAATGGGAGAAATTCATTAACAGCCAGATTGGGAGAGTATATAGATTCCTATTTGCAAACCTTGGTGAGAGGCACACAAGCACATTTTGCAGTTACTACAGGCGTTTGAGGTTGGAGAGGATACAATGATGACGACGGCAGATGTCAAATCACTGTATGCAAATATAAACTATGAAAGAGCGATGGAGGCTGTAAAATGGGCATTAAATAAAAAAGGTAATCTCAGCACCAAACATAGAAAATTTATACTCAAATGTTTGGAGTTTTGTTTAAGCCACAACTACTTTTGATATAAAAATACTTATTATTTACAAGTGGCAGGTGTGGCGATGGGCAATGATTTTGTGCCAAGCATGGCTAACCTATACATGGAAAAAATGGGAGGGAGGAGGAGAGTATATTGTGCCACCCCCAACCACAATTAAAATTGTATAGAAGAAGATTTATTGACGATCTTATTATATTGTGGAATGGTGATGCAGAAGCATTGGAGACGCTCCTATTAAACATGAATATTAAATGATAAAAATATTAAACATACATGGGAAATAAATAAGCAACATATAAACTTTTTAGATCTGGAAATAGTTAACACCCAAGGAATACAAACTAGAATATACACTATATTACCAAAAGTATTGGGATGCCTGCCTTTACACACACACATGAACTTTAATGGAATCCCAGTCTTAGAAGGTAGGGTACAATATTGAGCTGGCCCACCGTTTGCAGCTATAACAGCTTCAACTCTTCTGGGAAGGCTGTCCACAAGGTTTAGGAATGTGGGAATGTTTAACCATTCAACCAAAAGCGCATTTGTGAGGTAAGGCACTGATGTGGACGAGAAGGCCTGACTCGCAGTCTCCATTCTAATTCATCCGAAAAGTGTTCTGGTCGGGTTGAGATCAGGACTCTGTGCAGGCCAGTCAAGTTCCTCCACCCCAAACTCGCTCATCCATGTCTTTATGGACCTTGTTTGTGCACTGGTGAGCAGTCATGTTGGCTCAGGAAGGGAAATCCCCAAACTGTTCCCACATAGTTGGGAGCATGAAATTGTTCAAAATGTCTTGGTAAACTGATGCCTTAACAGTTCCCCTCCCTGAATTAGGGGGCCAAGCCCAACCCCTGAAAAATGACTCCACACCAAAATCCCCCTCCACCAAATGATTTGGACCAGTGCACAAAGCAAGGTCCATAAAGACATGGATCAGAGAGTCTGGGGTGGAGGAACTTGACTGGCCTGCACAGAGTCCTGACCTCAACCCAATAGAACACCTTTGGGATCAATTAGAGTGAGACTGCGAGCCAGCCCTTCTCGTCCTACATCGGTGCCTGACCTCACAAATGCGCTTCTGGAGGAATGGTCAAACATTCCCATAGAAACACTCCTAAACTTTTGGACAGCCTTCCCAGAAGAGTTGAAGCTGTTATACCTGCAAAGGGTGGGCCAACTCAATATTGAACCATATGCACTAAGACTAGGATGCCATTAAAATTCATGTGCCTGTAAAGGCAGGCATCCCAATACTTTCCCTTAATAGCTGCCATTTTAAAACAAGGATTGTCAATATCCCCAGAGGGCAATACATGAGGATAAAAAAGTTGTACTAAAGAAGAAGAATTGAAATTACAATCTGAAAAATTGATGAAGGACAACGGGGTACCAGGAGGATTTTTTAGAGGAGGAAAATAATAAAAATAAGAAGTTTGCTTAAAGAGGACCTTAAAGATACAGTTGTGCTCATAAGTTTACATACCTGGCAGAATTTATGATTTCTTGGCCATTTTTCAGAGAATATGAATGAGAACACAAAAACTTTTCTTTCACTCATGGTTAGTGTTTGGCTGAAGCCATTTATTATCAAACAACTGTATTTACTCTTTAAATCATAATGACAACAGAAACTACCCAAATTACCCTGATCAAAAGTTTACATGGTGATTTTGGCCTGATAACACACACACACACAAGTTGACACAAAGGGGTTTGAATGGCTATTAAAGGTAACCATCCTCACCTGTGAGCCATTTGCTTGTAATTAGTGTGCGTGTATAAAACAGACCCTTGCATCTTTCATCCAGAGCTGCACTGACGTTTCTGGATTCTGAGTCATGGGGAAAGCAAAAGAATTGTCAAAGGATCTATGGGAAAAGGTAGTTGAACTGTATAAAACAGGAAAGGGATATAAAAGATATCCAAGGAATTGAGAATGCAATCAGCAGTGTTCAAACTCTAATCAAGAAGTGGAAAATGAGGGGTTCTGTTGAAACCAAACCACGATCAGGTAGACCAACTAAAATTTCAGCCACAACTGCCAGGAAAATTGTTCGGGATGCAAAGAAAACTCACAATAACTTCAGGACTCTGAAAACATGTGGTGTGGCTGTTTCAAGGTGCACAATAAAGGATGCACTTGAAGAAAGATGGGCTGCATGGTCGAGTCGCCAGAAGAAAGCCATTACTACATAAATGCCACAAAGTATGCCACTTACAATACTCCAAAACAGCATAGAGACAAGCCTCAAACCTTCTGGCACAAAGTCATTTGGAGTGATAAGACCAAGCTTGAGCTTTTTGGCCACAACCATAAACCCTACATTTGGAGAGGAGTCAACAAGGCATGTGAAACACTGAGGTGGATTGCTGATGTTTTGGGGATGTGTGAGCTACAAAGGCACGGGAAATTTGGTCAAAATTGATGGCAAGATGAATGCAGTATGTTATCAAAAAATACTGGAGGAATATTTGCATTCATCAGCCAGGAAGCTGTGCATGGGACGTACTTGGACATTCTAACATGACAATGATCCAAAACACAAGGCCAAGTCGACCTTTCATTGGCTACGGCAGAATAAAGTGAAGGTTCTGGAGTGGCCATCTCAGTCTCCTGACCTCAATATCATTGAGCCACTCTGGGGAGATCTCAAACGTGCAGTTCATGCAAGATAGCCCAAGAATTTCCAGGAACTGGAGGCTTTTTGCTATGAGGAATGGGCAGCTTTACCATCTGAGAAGATAAAGAGCCTCATCCGCAAATACCACAAAAGACTTCAAGCTGTCATTGATGTTAAAGGGGGCAATACACGGTATTAGGAACTGGGTATGTAAACTTTTGATCAGGGTCATTTGTGTAGTTTCTGTTGTCATTATGATTTAAAAAGAGTAAACGCAGTTGATTGATAATAAAAGGCTTCAACCAAACACTAACTACGAGTGAAAGAAATGTTTTTGTGTTCTCATTCATATTCTCTGAAAAATGGCCAAGAAATGGCCAAGAAATCATAAATTCTGCCACGGTATGTAAACTTATGAGCACAACTGTAAAGTTAGAGCCCCTAAAGAGGAAGATATGGGGATCACTATGGTATTGGATTATAATAAAGAATATAAAGCAGTAGAAAAAATAGTTTCCAAGTATTGGCAGGTATTAAAACCGAAGTATAGAAGTTAATTTCTTCCAAAGCACAAAATGTATATATAAACTCCCAACCTTAGAGAGAGATTAGTAAAAAAAATTGTGGATCCACCAAAAGCCAATAGTCTTAATTTTTGGGACCAAAGGATGCTACAACTGCGGCAGATGCTACAGCTGCAATAGAGTCCCTAACAATATTAGAAGAAAGGAATTTATTAATCCAACTACACAAAAATCATAATATTAGGAACTTCATATTCTGTGACACAAATGGGTTTATTTATGTCAAATGTTACTGTAACCCTATTTACATAGAACAAAAAGAGCCTTAAAAGGAAAGATTAAAAGAACATATATACAATATAATTGTAGGGTATGATAAACACTATCTACCTATACATTTTATGAATGTACATAAGACTGTAAAGGATTAAAATTTTGGGGGGTTGAGGCTCCTAAAAATCACTTGAGGGAACAATGTTAGAGAACTTAGTCAAAGTGAATCATGGTGGATGAATTAAAAGCCTTAGCGCCTGGAAGCTTGATTTGGCATGCTTCCTGAATAAGGATATATAATATATACAGTATATATATATATATTTATATATAGACAGTATCTCACAAAAGTGAGTACACCCCTCACATTTTTGTAAATATTTTATTCTATCTTTTCATGTGACAACACTGAAGAAATGACACTTTGCTACGATGTAAAGTAGTGAGTGTACAGCTTGTATAACAGTGTAAATTTGCTGTCCCCTTAAAATAATTCAACACACAGCCATTGTTGTCTAAACCGCTGGCAACAAAAGTGAGTACACTCCTAAGTGAAAATGTCCAAATTGGGCCCAAAGTGTCAATATTTTGTGTGGCTACCATTATTTTCCAGCACTGCCTTAACCCGGGGCATGGAGTTCACCGGAGCTTCACAGGTTGCCACTGGACACCTCTTCCACGATGACATCATGGAGCTGGTTGATGTTAGAGACCTTGCGCTCCTCCACCTTCCATTTGAGGATGCCCCACAGATGCTCAATAGGGTTTAGGCTGGAATTTCGGAAATTCGGAAATAAGGAAGAACATTTGAAATAATAAGTTATTAATTTATTATTTTAACTTATTATAAATTATAATAAGCTATTATTATTTCAAATGTTCTTTCTTATTTCCGAACTTCGGAAATAAGGAACAACATTTGAAATAATAAGTTATTGATTTATTATTTTAAATTATAAATTATAATAAGCTATTATTATTTCAAATGTTCTTCCTTATTTCCGACTTTTGCAGTGTGTGACTGTATATATGCATACTGTTTATGTATGTGTGTGTGTGTGTATACTGGGTGTGTATATACTGTGTGTATATTGTATGTATACTATGTGTATACATTCAATACACATCCAATATACACACACCCAGTACACACACACACATACATACAATATGCTTAATAGCTTATGATAATCTATAGTAAGTTAAAATAATAAATTAATAACTTTTTATTTCAAATGTTCTTCCTTATTTCCAAAATTCGGAAATAAGAAAGAACGTTTGAAATAATAATAAATAACTATTAAATTATAGGTATTGAAATTTCCTTGAAAGTTTGGCTGTTAGTGAACTGAAATATGAAATGTATCACTAATAGCCATATTTTCAAGAAAATTCCAATACCTATAATTTAATAGTTATTTATTATTATTTCAAATGTTTTTTTTTTATTTCCGAATTTCGGAAATAAGGAACATCATTTGAAATAATAAGTTATTAAGGTATTATTTTAACTTATTATAAATAATAATAAGCTATTATTATTTCAAATATTCTTTCTTATTTCCAGAATTTCGGAAATTCGAAAAATAAGGAAGAACATTTGAAATAATAAGTTAATCATTTATTATTTTAACTTATTATAAATTATAATAAGCGATTATTATTTCAAATGTCTTTCCTTATTTCCGACTTTTGCAGTGTGTGACTGTACATGCATACTGTATGTATGTATGTATATGTACAGTCACACACTGCAAAAGTCGGAAATAAGGAAGAACATTTGAAATAATAATAGCTTATTATAATTTATAATACCTTAAAATAATAAATGAATAACTTATTATTTCAAATGTTCTTCCTTTTTTCCGAATTTCCGAAATTCTGGAAATAAGAAAGACCATTTGAAATAATAATAGCTTATTATTATTTATAATAAGTTAAAATAATACATTAATAGCTTGTTATTTCAAATGATCTTCCTTATTTCCGAAATTCGGAAATAAGAAAAACGTTTGAAATAGTAATAAATACCTATTAAATTATAGGTATTGGCATTTTCTTGAAAATATGGCTATTAGCGATAAATTTCATATTTCAGTTCAATAGCAGCCAAACTTTCAAGGAAATTTCAATAACTATAATTTAATAGTTATTTATTATTATTTCAAATGTTCTTTCCTATTTCCGAATTTCGGAAATAAGGAAGAACATTTGAAATAATAAGTTATTAATTTATTATTTTAACTTATTATAAATGATAATAAACTATTATTATTTGAAATGTTCTTTCTTATTTCCGAATTTCGGAAATAAGGAAGAACATTTGAAATAATAAATTATTGATTTATTATTTTAAATTATAAATTATAATAAGCTAATATTATTTCAAATGTTCTTCCTTATTTCCAACTTTTGCAGTGTGTGACTGTATATATGCATACTGTATGTATGTATGTGTGTGTATACTGGGTGTGTATATACTGTGTGTATATTGGATGTATATTGTATGTATTCTGTGTGTATACATTCAATACACATCCAATATACACACAGTATATACACACCCAGTATACACACACATACATACAGTATGCATATGTACAGTCACACACTGCAAAAGTTGGAAATAAGAACATTTGAAATAATAATAGCTTATTATAATTTATAATAAGTTAAAATAATACATTAATAACTTATTATTTCAAATGATCTTCCTTATTTCCGAAATTCGGAAATAAGAAAAACATTTGAAATAATAATAAATATTAAATTATAGGTATTGGAATTTTCTTGAAAATATGGCTATTAGTGATAAATTTCATATTTCAGTTCACTAACAGCCAAACTTTCAAGGAAATTTCAATACCTATAATTTAATAGTTATTTACTATTATTTCAAACGTTCTTTCTTATTTCTGAATTTCGGAAATATAGAAGAACATTTGAAATAATAAGTTATTAATTTATTATTTTAACTTATTATAAATCATAATAAGCTATTATTATTTCAAATGTTCTTTCTTATTTCCGAATTTCGGAAATAAGGAAGAACATTTGAAATAATAAATTATTGATTTATTATTTTAAATTATAATTTATAATAAGCTAATATTATTTCAAATGTTATTTCAAATGTTTTTCCTTATTTCCAACTTTTGCAGTGTGTGACTGTATATATGCATACTGTATGTATGTGTGTGTGTATACTGGGTGTGTATATACTGTGTGTATATTGGATGTATATTGTATGTATACTGTGTGTATACATTCAATATACATCCAATAAACACACAGTATATACACACCCAGTATACACACACACATACATACAGTATGCATATGTACAGTCACACACTGCAAAAGTTGGAAATAAGGAAGAACATTTAAAATAATAGTAGCTTATTATAATTTATAAGAAGTTAAAATAATAAATTAATATCTTATTATTTCAAATGTTCGTCCTTATTTCCGAATTTCCGAAATTCTGGAAATAAGAAATAACATATGAAATAATAGCTTATTATTTTTATAAGAAGTTAAAATAATACATTAATAACTTATTATTTCAAATGATCTTCCTTATTTCTGAAATTCGGAAATAAGAAAAACATTTGAAATAATAATAAATAAATATTAAATTATAGGTATTGGAATTTTCTTGAAAATATGGCTATTAGTGATAACTTTCATATTTAAGTACACTAACAGCCAAACTTTCAAGGAAAATGTAATAGTTATTAGTTAGTTATTATTTCAAATGTTCTTGGTTATTTTCAAATTTTTGGATTTCCGAATTTCGGATTTTCGTCAGCTCCGATTGCCGAATTACCGCAATTGCTGAATTACCGCAAATTTACAAATAACCGCAATTGCCGAATTACCGCAAATTTCCGAATTACCGCAATTGCCGAATTACCACGAATTTCCAAATTTACCGCAATTGCATAATTACCGCAAATTTCTGAATTTCTGATTTCTGAATTTTTTAATTTCTGAATTCCAAAATTAAATTTCCGAATTCCGATTGTTTTGAATTTCCAAATTTCCATAAAACGAAAAAAAACATTTTTTTAGCCATGCACAAGTCTAATATTGAGAAGGGAGAACGTGGGCATAAAGATTTCCATTGTGGAGTCCTGGTGGGACAAAAAGCACTGTTTGACCTCACTTAATTGAAGGGTGGCTGTATATCAGGTGAGAGCACATCTGATGGAAGACACGGGTGACGTGGAGTGGAAGCACATATAGAATTTTTACACACAAGGAAGAGCTGTATGCATGAAGATTGGGCATTTTTTGTGGATTGTTATCTTAATGAACACAATTAATTACATAAGTGATATAGCACTTTGTACGTGTATCAGTGCATAGCACAGGATATGGACATCACTTTAGCAGAGAGCACTTTATGATTGCATTTTGCACATATATTGAGCACAAATTTTAAACACTTTTTTCAATTTTTATATACTGTGTGTATATATAAATACACATACATATATACACACACACACATATATATATATATATATATATATATATATATATACACACACACACACACACACACAAATAGTATATAAAATTTTTAAAAAAAGTAAAACATTTGTGTTCAATATATGTGCAAAATACAATGAAGAGTGGGTACAGTTTAGTACCCATGACATGGGATTGTGGCAGCCAAGTTTTTAAATTAAAATAAAAAAAAAATTATTTTGGGGTTACTGTACCTTTAAATGATGTGGAGTCGTTTCACATGTAGGCTAGGCGGGAAACATGCGAGTAGCACACGCCTCACATGTAGTTCAGGCGGGAAACATGTGAAAGGGGCTATATAAAGGTCTTGGACACAGTTGATTCAGGATCGGTCTGGCAAGCTCCATTGGCTATAATACAGAGCTATAATACAGGAGCTCGCCTGCCGTGACTGAATCATGAAGACGCTGGTTCGCAGGGTCCTGGAGAAGGCGGCGTCGGAAGGAGGGGAGGAGTGGCTGCTAGTGCCTATTGGAGGCCGAAGTCGTGCCGGGACGGCAGTCTGAGGTGACACATTCACCGGACCGAGAGGAAGCCCAGGGCACGGAGGACCTTCGGATGTTGCCGTCCAGCCCAGCGGGTAGTCATCAGAGTCGCCGGCACCAGCGCAGCCTTCCGCCGGAACGCATGAGGTCTTCGGAAGTGGTCGCACAGAGGAACAGCCCCCTCCCTCCGGAGGCGGGAACAAGTCACTCCGTGGGAGTTCAGCGCTCTGGCCGCAAGAGGCTGAGGAAGCAGAGGGCGTTTTCTCCATCACCCATTCGCAGTGGAGGGGGGCTCGGCCGTGCCCATCGCTCACCACAGGCTAGACGCCCAGCTTCGCCTGCAATGGAGAGAGGCGGGCGGGTGGACGCTCCGGTTACCACAGCAATGGAAACATGCAGGTCTAGGCCTGAAAGGCTAGACGCTGCAGCGGCTTCTCTGATGACAGGAGCTCCAGGGACATCAGGACCGGCCGGTCTTCTGACACCAGCTGATGTTCCTCCTCAGGCTTCTATCTCTCATCCCATTCAGGCTGGTGAGTTATCACAGCGTCAGTTACTAACTAACTTGATTTCTTCTTTCTCTAAATTCACAGATTCGTTTGCTACAAATCAGCCTGTGACTGTTCCTGCAGCTTCACCTGGTAATGTTTGGTGTTCCCCTATGGTTAATATGGTTAATGTTCCTCTCAATTCTAATACTGTTAATGTTGATCAGGCTGGGGAATTGAATGTTTCCTGTGACAATACTAATTTTTCTACTCCTATTCCGGTTTCTTGCTACAAGGAGGTAATGCCGTGTGAGATGTCTCCTTTAGGATTTCATTTATCTGTTGTTACTAAAGAAAAAATTTGGAAAGGAGAATTTATTGACTTGTTTTCTCTCCTTCCTGGTAGCAAGGAATTTGCAAAGATTGATAAAAAAGCTGAGGAGGTTTCGGACGAGAATAGACGTCCCCCCCCCCCTAGATCATTTCACAATTGGCTTCAAGCCTTTTGCATTTTTTCAGCAGTATTGGGAGAAAAGTCCCCGGAAAAATGTAGTGGGCTTTTTCAGCATTTAGAAAATATTTTGGAAGCGTATAAAAATTTTGGTGGTTGGGGTTGGCTTAATTATGATGAATCCTTCCGCCAGAAGTTAGCTGTGTATCCGAGTCTTAAATGGGGTATGAAAGATGTCGGTTTGTGGCTGAATTGAATTCTCCCACAAAAAACAGCGATCCCTAAGCAGCAGTTTAATGCAAATCCTTCTTTGTACAAAAAGGGTGTTTGTTATGCCTTTAATGAGTCCCAGTGCAAATGGGCTAATTCATGTCGTTATCGACATGAGTGTTCCTTTTGCTTTGGCACTCACCCTTTAACGAAGTGTTTTAAAAGGAATTCTCAGGTACAATCAGCAAGAAGCGACAATTCCAAAAGTTCGCACTCCGGTGAAGGTGGAAAAAATGCATCACTGGTTATGTCTTTATCCAGACAAGGAGAAAGCTCAAATATTAAATTGATGGTTCTCTAAAGGTTTTAAACTTCCAGTTTTTTCAGGCACAGGTTGTAAGGTGGTACCAAATTTAAAATCTGTAGATTTTCATCCTCAAGTGGTTAGGGAAAAAATAATTAGCGAAATCTCCTTGGGACCAGTCGCTGGCCCTTTTCTGGTGGCTCCTTTTGAGAACTTTTGCATATCCCCGCTTGGTTTAGTCCCCAAAAAAGAGCAAAATGCTTTTCGCCTTATACATCATCTTTCTTTCCCGAAAGGCGGCTCGTTGAATGATGAGATTGATCATTCCTTGTCTTTGATTCATTATACTACTTTTGAGGACGCCACGCGGTTAATTAAACAATTTGGTTGTGGCGCTTTGCTTGCAAAATCCGATATTCAATCTGCTTTTCGGTTACTGCCCATTGCTCCTGAGTTCTTTAATTACTTAGGTTTTTGTTTTGAGGGTCTGTTCTTTTATGATATGTGTCTGCCTATGGGCTGTGCACTTTCATGTTATTATTTTGAAATTTTTGCTACTTTTCTTCAATAGGTTATTGAGTATGAATCGGAATGTTTGGGCATAATTCATTATTTGGATGATTTTCTTTTTGTTGGCCCTCCAAATTCTCCTATTTGTTCGTTACTGCTGCGCTTATTTTTTCGTGTCTCTAATTTTTTCGGCATCCTCATTGCCATTGAAAAAACAGTTTTTCCATCTACAATTATTGAATTTTTGGGTATTCAAATTAATACAGAATTATTTCAGTATCAGCTTCCTTTATCCAAAATAACAAAAATTCAATCTTTGATAGCAATCGTTTTACGTAGAAAAAAATTGCTGTTGAAAGAGCTTCAATCATTTCTAGGCTTGTTGGCTTTTGCATCCCGGATCATGCCAGTGGGTAGGATCTTCTCTAGGAGAATGTCACTGGCCATGTCTGGATTCAAATCCCCTTTTTCGCATGTTCGTTTGACTACTGACTTGAAAGATGATCTGCTGGTTTGGTCACAATTTCTGTCTGACTATAATGGGCGGTCTTTCTTTCAAGACAATTTTGTTTTTTCAGCTGATTTGGAGCTTTTCACTGATGCGGCAGGCTCTTTAGGTTTTGCAGCTATTTGGCGTACTCATTGGTGCAATGGTTCTTGGCCTCCACCTTGGGTCGCCAACAAAGCTACAAAAAATATAGTCCTTTTGGAATTATTCCCCATAGTGGTAGCGTTTGAATTATGGGGTAATTTCTTCGCTAATAAAAGATTAATAATTCAGATAATAAGGGTGTTCTATTTGCCATAAACTGCCTTTCCTCAAGGTCAATTTTTGTCTTGAAATTGCTTCGGCATTTTGTATTGTTATGTTTAAAGTGGAATATTTGGGTGAAAGCACAGTTTATACCAGGTAAGTTGAATGTGATCGCTGATGCATTATCTCGCTCTCAGATCGATCGTTTCAGGACACTTTTGCCGGAGGCGGACCCGGTAGGCCATGTCTGCCCGAGTCATCTATGGGACTTGATTTAAATCCAGTTTTTTCAGCCATTAAAAATTCAGTTGCACCAAAAACATGGATCGACTACTCGGTCGCATGGCAGAAGTGGCAGTTATTTAATATTGACTTGGGTTTTTGTACTTATGCCCCAACTGAGCAGACAATGTTAGCATTTCTTTGCTCACTTTTTCAAATGGGATGGTCATTTAACCACATCAATAAGATTTTAGCTCGTGTTTCTTTTTTCCTGAAGTTATATAATTTACCTGCTTGCAATAGCTATTTCTCAGTGAGGCAAGCCCTCAAGGGTTATAAGAAGTTATTTTGTACTCCAGATGCACGTAGACCAATATCTTTTGATATTTTAAGAAGGATTTGTTTGTCTACTTGTAATATATGCCATTCGGAGTTTGAAGCTTTGTTATTTCAGTCAGCTTTCATTATTATTTTCTTTGCGGCCCTTCGTATCTCCGAATTGGTCCCTAATATTAGGTTGGGTACCACTGGTTTGAGATACGATGAGGTTGTAATTTCTCAAGAAAAGGTGCATATATTTATCAATAGTTAAAAAACGGATCATACAGGTAAAGGTCATTGGCTCACATTACACTCCTGTGGAGATTCTATTATTTGTCCATATTTAATTTCTCAGAGATATTTATCTGTCAGGCCCGAGTGTTGTGGTAATTTTTTGGTCCATTTGGATGGTTCACCACTAACAAAATTCCAGTTTTCTTCTATTTTTAAAAAGTGCTTAGGTTATTTAGGTTTGTCTCATTTTAAATTCTCTACTCATTCATTTAGAATTGGGGCTGCCACTGAAGCTGCTAGATTGGGCTCGGATGACGCCACTATTATGAGACTAGGAAGGTGGGAATCTAGTAGATTTTGTTTATATGTACGACCTAATTTGTCTCTTTGATCTTCTTAGGTTCCAAATGTTATATATGGATTATTGGACATTCCTATATTCATTGGGCTCACAAAAGGGCATGCCGTCGCTGCTATACTTCTAATCTTTCCTTTCCTGCTAATTATTTTCAAATCCTTTGGAAGGGCATCAGAGGTCTTCAATGGACTAATCTTTTTCTTCACATTTCTAATTTAATGCAGCTTTGTCCTCCTCCTTCTATTCTAATAATTCATTTGGGTGGCAATGACATCGGTAAGGTAAAAACGCTGGATTTTCTTTTTTTGATTAAACGAGATTCATTTGTCTCTTCCGGGTTGTAAGGTAATTTTTTCTGAAATAGTGCCACACCTCATTTGGTTGTCTTCACGAGAGGGAAAACCTCTTGAGAAGATTCGAAGGCGGGTGAATCACTCCATTTCTAAATTTATGCCCTCGTTAAATAGTTTCTCATATCGTCATACTGAATTGGAGGGTGGTTTTATGGGCCTCTATAGGCAGGATGGTGTTCACTTATCTGATATCGGGTTGGATATATTTAATGTGGGTATTCAAAACAGCATTGAGTTGGCCGCGGTATTGGGGTAGGCCGATTTTGTTTTTAACAAAATCGGCTGATGGGGACGTTTGATTAAATCTTTTCTTGATATTTTCCCTCGAGTTCTATAACTGAGTGGTATTTATAGATATATGAAAAATTTTTATAGCATATTTGAAGTATATGAAATTATTTATTATTTATAATTTAAGAGAGTTGGATTAATTTAAATACCAATAAAGGTGCCGCGGCCAAATTTTATTACCAATTTGCTGTTTTTGTCTTATTGAGTATTGTCTGTTTTTAATAGTATAAGTGCTGCCTACGTTCCCATGAAGAGTGGGTACAGTTTAGTACCCATGACATGGGATTGTGGCAGCCAAGTTTTTAAATTAAAATAATAATAAAAAAATTTTTGGGGTTACTGTACCTTTAAATGATGTGGAGTCGTTTCACATGTAGGCTAGGCGGGAAACATGTGAGTAGCACGCGCCTCACATGTAGTTCAGGCGGGAAAGATGTGAAAGGGGGCTATATAAAGGTCCCCTTAAGGTTCTTGGGCACAGTTGATTCAGGATTGGTCTGGCGAGCTCCCCTCCCACCCACCCTCGTCGCAGCACCTGTATGTGGTTTGTCACCCTTGATGCAAGGGGGGACGTTTGATTAAATCTTTTCTTGATATTTTCACTCGAGTTCTATAACTGAGTGGTATTTATAGATATATGGAACATTTTTATAGCGTATTTGAAGTATATGAAATTATTTATTATTTATAATTTAAGAGAGTTGGATTAATTTAAATACCAATAAAGGTGCAGCGGCCAAATTTTATTACCAATTTGCTGTTTTTGTCTTATTGAGTATTGTCTGTTTTTAATAGTATAAGTACTGCCTAGATTCCCATGATAAAGTGCCCTCTGCTGTCGTGAAGTCCATATCCTGTGCCGTGCACTGATACACGTTAAATATGATTGTCATTTTTTATTTTTATCTATGGGAATGTGTTAGTGCTTGCAGCTGATAGCAGAAGGTCAGTCAGTATAATGGTTGCTCACAAAGCTTATTGATTCTAAGGCTAAATACCATGTACAGTAACTGCGTTAACCAAGTCTTGTGGTTTGCTAGCCATTCCAAAAGGAAATTTGTCACATCAATGTAAATTACTACTATATAGTATTTAGTAAGAGACCTCCTGAAACTGAGAAACACTAAGAAATGATTTCATGCAGAGAAAATAACCAGTTACACTTACTGGTAATTGTGTTTCTGGGAAGTCTTCCAGGACAGCACACCTAAGAGATGACTGGTCCCACCTGACAGGAAACACAATCAAGACAGAGTTCAAAAGCCCCCGCCCCTCCCATGCTCCTCAGTTTTGTGCAAAAGTATTGACCCACACCAGTGCATGAGAGTTAACAGAGTTTCATATAACATAGATAATCCTACCACAAGATTGGGTGGGAAGTAGTCCTGCCATCCTGAAAGACTTCCCAGAAACACAGTTACCGGTAAGTGTAACTGGTCATTTTCTCAAGTCGTCTTCCAGGACGGCACACCTGAGAGAGGAGCAAGAAGCTCAGGCCTACCTTAGGGTGGGACGACAGCCTGTAGGACTTTCCTACCGAAGGCTAGGTCCTGAGGGGACAGAAGTTCAACCCTGTAATGCCTCAGGAAGGTGTTCCGGATTGCCCACGTTGCTACTCTGCAGATCTGGTCTACCGATGCTCCGGCCTTTTCTGCCCAGAAAGTCGCCAGAGACCTCGTAGAGTGAGCTTTTAGACTAGGGGGAACTGCTTTCCCTGTCTGGTCATATGCTATGGTAATGGTTTGTCTAATCCATCTAGCAATGGTTGTTTTAGAGGCCTGTTCTCCCTTCCTTTGACCACTAAAACCTGCTAATAGGTGATTTGATTTACGGAACTCTTTTACCCTCTCTAAATAAATCAAAAGACACCGTCTGACATCCAACAAATGAAATGATTTTTCCCTCTCATTCTGGGGGGGTTTCACAGAATGAAGGAAGGACAATCTCCTGTGTCCTATGAAAACTTGACGGTACCTTGGATAGATACAGGGGATCTTGCCTGAGAACTACCCTATCCTCAAACAATAAGAAAAAGGGCTCTTTCATTGACAGAGCTTGCAAGTCGCTTACCCTCCTGGCCGACGTAATGGCCAGTAGGAAGGCCACTTTAAAGAAAGAAGCTTTAAAGAAACTTGAGCCAATGGCTCAAAGGGTGCCCTAGTTAGGGCCTTCAATACCAGGGCCAGGTCCCAAGGGGGAACCCCCTTCACTTTCACTGGGGACATCCTTTCCCTGGCTGACAGGAATCTTTTAACCATAGGTTCTAAGGCCAACCTCTTATCCAAAAACACGGACAGAGCCGCGACCTGCACCTTGAGGGTCTTGGTTGCCAGCCCCTGATCCACACCATCCTGGAGAAAATCCAGAACAGCAGGGATCTCTTGTTGGGAAGTCCCTCTTGCCCGACACCATCGAGAGAACACTCCCCAAACATTGGCGTAGATTTGCCTAGTCACCTGCTTTCTGCTCATTAAGAGAGTTTCAATCTCTCTCTCTGAGCAGCCCTTGCATCGCAGGCTTTCCCTTTCAAGAGCCACGCCGTTAGACTGAAGAAGGCGGGATTCGAGTGAACCACTGCGCCCTGAAGGAGGAGATCCTGCTGATCTGGAAGGTGCTGAGGAGGGCTTACAGACCAATTTTTTTTACAGTGGGGAACCACGGCCTCTTGGGCCACCACGGCGCTACCAGAATTAGTCTGCCCCCTGACTGACTCAGTTTGTGTAGCACCCTCGGGATTAAAGCCGAGGGGGGAAAGGCATAGGCTAGCCTGAAATTCCACTCGTGGGCCAATGCATCTACCCCCTCTGAACCTCTCTCTCTGTACAAGGAAACAAATCTCCTGACTTTCCTGTTGCCTCCTCTGGCAAAGAGGTTCACCTCTGGTGTCCCGAAGCTTTGACATACCCTCGAAAACACCTCGGCGTGTAGCTCCCATTCTCCTTGAAGGATCTGCTGCCCGCTGAGGAAGTCTGCCTCTAGGTTGAACACCCCCTCCGTATGTGGATAGAGGGAATCCTCATCTCTGTCCATTCCAGAATTTCCTGCGTTAGGTTCATCAGGGAACTGGACTTTGTACCCCCCTGACGGTTCAGGAAGGCCACCGTAGTGGAGTTGTCCGAAAGGATTTGGACCTCTTTTCCCCTGATCCTTTCCTCGAAGGCCTTTAGGGCCTCTCTGACTGCTAGGAGCTCTCTGAAATTGGAGGAAGTGTCCCTCTGACTCTCGTTCCAAACCCCCTGGGCACAAAGTTCCTCTAGATGGGCCCCCCAACCCCAGGCGTTTGCATCAGTCGTGACCTTTACTGGCTGGAGCTGATTCCACCGAAGGCCCCGACTTAACCTGTCCGGGTTGAGCCACCACCGAAGCGACTCCTTTACCTTCCTTGGGACCAGCACCCTTTGGTCCAAGGATCCTCCTTTCCCGTCCCAGGAGAAGAAAAGGAATCCCTGGAGAGGTCTGGAGTGAAACTGAGCCCAGGGCACCGTGGGGTAGCAGGATGTCATCAGTCCTAGTACCCTCATAATGAACCTGTGAGACAACTCTCTGGGTTCTAGAAGAGACTCTACTGCCCCTACCAAGGTCTCCACCTTCGCTTGGGGCAAAATTAGCTTTTGTGCCACAGAGTCTATCAGGAATCCTAGATACATCTTGGTTTGGGAGGGAACCAGTGAAGACTTCTCCCGACTGATTAGCCATCCCAGGGACTCTAGTGTGGCTACTACCCTGTCCAGGTCCACCATCAACTGCACCTGTGGCTGGTTGTAGATCAACAGGTCGTCCAGGTACGGGATCAGCGCAATTCCCTCTAGATGGAGGAAAGATACCACTTCCGCCAGAACCTTGGTAAAGATTCTCGGGCTGGATGCCAAACCGAAGGGCAAGGTGCTGAACTGCCAGTTTTGGACACCCTCTTTGGTGCAAACTGCAAACCGCAGCAGACCCTGGTGTTCCGTACAAATGGGGACATGAAGGTACGCGTCCTTCAGGTCTATTGTGACTATGAAGACATCCTTTAACAGATGTTTCTTGACGCTGTAAATATTCTCCAGATGGAACTTCTTGTACCGTATGAACTTGTTCAGCCTTCTCAGGTTTATGATAAGGCGAAACTTCCCCGAAGGCTTGGGGACTACAAAAATGTGAGAGTAGAACCCCTTCCCGAGTTCCACTGTTGGCACTGGAACAATGACTCTCTGCTCGGCCAACTGATTGATGTTTTCCAGGAGGCCCGCTGCCTTCTTTCTGTCCCTGGGCAGATGGGTAAGGAGAAAACTGAGGGGGTAAGGAGGTCAGCTCTAACCTGTACCCTTCTCTTATTATCTGTAAGATGTAGGGGCTCTGCGTAATCTTCTCCCACTGGATGGAGAATTTGGAGAGCCTCCCCCCTATGCTGGCACTGGCGTCACTTGGAGTCCTTCTCGGCCGACTTTTGGCCAGAAAAAGGAGACTCCCTTTTGGTTTTCCTTTGCCAAACTCCCATTTTTTATTTTCCTTTTTGTTCTTAAACTGATTGGACTCTCAGGGGCCTCGAAAAAATTTTCCCTTGGTCTTCTTAGGCTTCACCGGGAATTTTTTCCCCTTTTCTGTAGATCTGGCCAGGGCGTGATCCAATCCTGCGCCAAATAGTAATAACCTCTCAAATGGGGAGACCACACAATCGTGACTTTGATGTATGGTCCCCGTCCCAGGTCTTGACCCGTAAGGCTCTTCTAGCCGAATTTTGCAAGGCTGCAGATTTTGCTGTTGTACGTACAGTTTCAACAGCAGCATCTGCTAGATAGGCTACCGCTTTTCCAATCAGTTCCAGGGAGTCTAACAGCTGTTTTGACTTGGATGTATGCGAAACGTGGTCCAGGACCTTGCTCACCCACATGTCCGCGTTTCTAGCCACACAAGCTGAGGCCAGGTCATTGACGCCACATTGGCCTCGCAGGCTCTGCGCAGTAGAGTTTCAGACCTCCTATCCATCTGGTCTCTAATATTACCTGCATCCTCAAATGAGAGGTTGAATTGTTTTGAGACCTGAGCCAGGGAAGCGTCTAACCTAGGAGTCTTAAAGAATCTCTCCTCTTCCTCATCTTTAAAGGGACATCTACGCTTCCAGGTTTTGAATTTTAAGAGTTTCCTCTCTGTCTCCTTCCACTCCCTCAGGATAATATCTTTTAGGGCCTGATGTATTGGAAGAACCTTAGCCTGTGGGCTGACTAAACCTCTGTACATTTTATCCTGAGCTGACATATGTGCAGCAGGCTCCTGAATCTCCTCAGAGGCCTTGAGGAGACCCTCCATCTCATCAGCCGAGAAAATGTGTCTGCCTGGTCTGGATTCTTCCTCCTCCTGGCTGTCCTCCTCCAGACAACTCTGCTCAGACCCTTCTGCTTCTTCCTCCTTCTCCTCTGAGACCTGCATGGCAGGAACCCTTACCGCGGGCCGCTTAAGTGGTCTCTCCAGGTCTGACGGCCCTTGTGAGGAAGAACCCTCAACACTAGACAGTGCCTCCACTTCCTGCCTTGGTTTAAGGGTTGCTTGAAAAGACCTGAGAGTAGTCAACATCTCTGTACAGCAAGAAAATCCTTCATAACCTGAGACGTTTCTTTTGCTGACAGTTTATGAATACATTTAAAGCAGAAGGGCTTTGTGTGTTCATGCGGCAGTTTATCATTGCAGTAACCACATATTTTACAGCGGGAAGAGGTCTTAGACCTAGTCCTGCTGGCGCCTCCCTGGGCCACGGATTCCACGTCTGCAAGATAAATGCACCTGTATTAACCTCTACCGCTCCCCGCAGGGGTAAGGTTCAGGGTCCCACCCCACCAGTACCCCTGCCAGCCAGCCGACTCACCCACTGTGGTCTCCTCTGTGGTTATGACCATTGCCGGTCCCTCCTCTGTCCATCTTTGTAGAAGCCAGAGCTTCTCAGGCCGACCGCTGCTGTGGCTCTACTGTCAGAGCAGGAGGATTGTGGACGCCCGCTCCGCTGGATGCTGGTCGCTCCCCTCCTGTGCAAAAAACGCTGCCGCCGCCATTTTGGTGAAGCCCTGAGGACCAGAAACACCCTCTAGCGGACGTGACGTCACTTCCGGTCACAAGGAGGAAGCAGGAAATCGATCCAAACTGCCTCCTCCTCCTTTCCCGGCGTCTCCATGCGGCTCCAACGCCGCTAACTACACTGGAGCCGGGCTACTCCTGCAATGGAGACCCGTGGGACAACAGACACAGCCCAGCCTCCTTGATCCCTGACAACCCAGCCAGGTAAGAAGAGGGAGGGGGAAAATTGGTCCCTGAAGTTTCTGGCCACCCCACTGTGCCCAGGGTCCTTCAGTTCTCAGGGGGGCTCTTCCAGTCCTGCTGCCCCCCTTAGAAGACTGTTACCAGTCCAGGGAATAGCCCATCTGGGAAGAGTAACGGAGACCCCACCTGACCCTCCAGCCACTCAAGCCTGCGGTCTGGTTCCCAGGGGGAGACCCTCAGCTTCACAGCCTTGGATCTAGCGAAAAACAAACGGTTTTGCTGTGGGGAAACACAATCAAAAACTGAGGAGCATGGGAGGGGTGGGGGCTTTTGAACTCTGTCTTGATTGTGTTTCCTGTCAGGTGGGACCAGTCATCTCTCAGGTGTGCCGTCCTGGAAGACGACTTGAGAAATTACTTTATTAGATAAAACATTATTTTTTTCAGTTTAGTTCAGTTTTCAGTTTAGAGCAAGAGATTGGGATAAGGTGTTTGCAGTAAGTTCCAAAATTCTTATGGCCTCTACATCTTGTGGTTTGTTCTTCCTACACCAAGGGTGTATCAGTGCAGTGAGGACAATATGTGGTTCTCAGTTTCTTTTCACAGTTCTAAGCTGTATAGGTGCTTGTTCCTGACTGCCCAAGTGCTCATTGGATTTCTATCCTATATAGGCAAAAAAGCACAGGTTACCTGATTGTAGTTCATTGTAGGTGTGTTTGGTGGTGTTGGATGTAGTGAATACAATTACTCAGATCAACACATTTAAAAGGTTACTAGGCATCCCTTCGTAAGGGCTCTTATGCCAAGAATGGTGTAATAGCTGATGAAATTCGATGAATAAAGGCTTGAAAGTTTTTGGCTACAAAGTGCCTGTTCAGACCATTGGTTTGCCATCAACATCAGGTATTGTTGCCACTGTATATCATGCTACTAAAATGTTTAATGTTATTTTTAAACATAGTTTTATATTTAACGTAGCTTTCCAATAGCTGTTACATTTAATTTTAGCTCACAAAATAGAAGTTCAGTGGAGCTTGAAACTTTGAAACTGCAGGCTGGGGAGACAGAAATGAGCAGTAACCCAACAATTGCCATAGTATCCCCACTACTGTTTTTAAGGCTTGAGGGTAAAGGGAGGCCCCTTGGGGGGGGGGGGGATATAGAGGCATTTAGACATTTTAAACATAGAAAATCTGAATGCACAAATCCAATACTGTATCATTGATGATTGAAGAGGTTGCTGTTGAGATGGTCCCTGTACCTTCTGTGACATTTCCAATCAAAAAAGTGCTGACATTAGAGGTACACAAGGAGACTTCAGAATTGTCACTAGGTCCTCTTTGCAGGCAGTGATCATACAGAATATCTGGTCAATGGTCATGCTGGCCAGCACTGAAATGAACCCTGTATGTCCTCAGCTAAAACCTGGCAGCTATTTGCAATTCTGCAGAAAAATAGTTTCTATTAGGTTGCTTTCACACTGGGGCCGCCTGAGCGTTAGAGAGAAAGCGACGCTGGTTTACCGTCAGTTTAGCGCACTTTTAACCCCCAAGAAAGGGTTAACAAGGGGTTAAAAGCATTCGTGTTGTGGCACTTCCGAATCGCTTTTCAGGTGCTTCAGAAGCACTGCCAATTCATTCCAATGGGAAGGGTGGTTTAGGAGCGATGTATACAGCACTTCCAAACCGCCCCAAAGATGCTGCTTGCAGGACTGTTTTTCCCATCCTGCAAGCGCACCGCCCCAGTGAGTGTATCAACAATTGTTATAATATGAAATATTGTGATAGTAATTATTATCACTACAACCTTTTCTCTTCTTTTTATTCACTGCTACACCAAATCTTTCACCACTTGCTTGCTGTGGTGATGGAAGCGGTGGTAGGGCTTAGAATATACATCTGAGGCCCGGGAGATCTGCAATGCTGAAAAAAAAAACTGGTAAGCTATGGAGGATAGAGTAGTTACATGGAAAATGAATGTCAAAAGTTAATTTTATTCTGCTGATACCCCACTATTCCCTGACAACATCAGTCATCAGCACTGGTCCATAGTACCATACTAGCTATGCCAACAGCTCTACGGCTACCTGTCCTTGATTTAGACATATTTTATTTTAAGATCAAGGACAGTAGGAAGGTCACCAGCAGGTCCCACCAAACATTTACTATGTAATCTGTAATTATGTCCCTATTAGTATAAAATGAACACACTTATCACCTAACCCTAATCTGCACTTAGATGAGATTATCAACACTTTCCTCTGAAATAAAGTGAAAATTTGCAGCAAAGAGATAAGGTGGCCAATATAGCCATTAGGAAGATGCCTCCTGAAGCTTGAAATGCTTTCACTTCATTTCACAGCAGAAATAGTTCAAGACTGAACCTGGCTGGACCCAGAGAAGACGAATTTTGGGAGTGTATAAACACACACACACACACACACACACACACACACACACACACCTTAAAATAGAGTTCCAGCCTGTGTAAAAAATTTAAAAGTCAGCAGCTAAAAATACTGTAGCTGCTAACTTTTAATATAAGAACACTTATCTGTCCAGGGATCCCACTATGTGGGCACCCCAGGCCGATTCGTCCATCGGTTTCGGGTGCAGGCATTGGCATTGCAAGTAAGGGAAACCAGTAATGAAGCCTTCAAGTTTCACAGCCGGTTTCCTACTGCGCATGCACAAGTCACGCTGTGCTTTCTGAATGGTCCTGTCATCTTCTGGGACACACACAGGTCCTAAAAGGTGGAGGGGGAGGGGAGAGCAGGAGGGCCTGAAGCAGTCGTGGAAGTGAAGTACCTTGTCACTTCCAAAAAGGGTATATATTCAAAAATGAGGGGGTGTGGGGTGCTCTATTGTTTGAGACCTTTATGCATTTTAGCCTGAAACTCCACTTTAAAGGAAGAGATGATATTTTATAGTCTTCCATTATGCTCTAATTCCAGAAGCTCATATATACTACTCAGCACTTATATCGCTGGATTCAACATGTAGGGCCAGACCAGCATGTACAAACCCTGTTGGTTCATTTCAAATGAACCAGCATGAGAAAGTCAGCAAAATCACATTGGCATTCAGTTCAAATTTTGATATTTGATCGACACTGGGATGTCGTTTATTATGTTTTTTTAATTACCACTGTAAAGACACAAGGATACGTTTTCTTCTCAGGTAGGGCAGCAACATTTCCTCTGGGTCTGCATTCTGTTCAGTTATCTGTGGTGCAAAAATGAAGGTTAAATGTTAGAGACAGGAGAATTGTTGACTTGTGCACACAAAGATTTTAGTGGGAATTTCTTACTCTGGAAAAAACTTGTGGCACAAAACATATGAACAAAAATTTTCAAGGTGAGCATCTTTAGGAGCGACCCCATTACACATAATAAAATGGAACTGGAGCAAGCTAAGCCGAATCTTAACCTTGCACTTGTTGATAAAGTCGTCAAGTAACGGGCATTCCATTCAGGTCCGCCTGTCCGTTGTTCAGGCGGACCTGAATGGACACTCAACACAGTCCTATGGAGCAGCGGGTGTCAGCGGAGACATGTCCGCTGACACCCGTCGCTCTCCGATTTGATACTGTCCGTGAAAAACAGACTGATGGAAGGCCTATTTTCCATCCGTCTGTAGAATCGGATCAGAGCGAATCTGATGACAACAGACAGGCGGCCCGTTGTCATCTGATCCCCATAGAGCAGAGCGGAGCTCTGACAGTTCCATCTCCGCTCAGTGAGTGGAGACGGAGCTGCCATCCGTTGGCTTAGCGAGATCAACTGATCAATCCTCGCTGAGCAAAAATGGACCCTTCACACGGAAAGCCCATGTGAAAGGGCCCTTAGGTTTCAGTTTTATCTGAAAGGCAACAAACAAGATACCTTTCTAGTTGTTCAAATTTGAAAACTTGATCCCACCCAAAAAAAACACTATGCCTCTGCCTCCCAGACAAAACAGCGACTTATAATCTATCCAAGCTAGTTTCCGAATTTGCACAGAACTTCTCAGAGCTTTATGACCCTATCATTGATGTGCGCAGCCTATAGCATTAGGGTGTGCACCCCAGAGCACAAACACATGTATATCAGCAGAGCAGTGGACGGTGTCAGTAGAGCAAAGATTGGTGTCGGTAGGGCAGTAGACTGTGTCAGTAGTTTTTTAATTTTTATTATTTTTTACAATTTTATGTTTTTAAACAATTTTTTACAATCTTGCTTTTTATTATTTTTTTTATAGTTTTTTTTAGGAGCCCCATTATGGGGCTTTAATATAATATCTAAGGTCTAAACAGACCCTTGATGTCTCATTTTTGAGGCAGAGAAAAAAAAAATCTGAGGACAGAGATTCCCAGTCCCTTTACTCTGCAGCCCGCAGTAAACATAGTTTACTATGCTTCAGTTAAGAATGAAGACAGGAGCGATTAGTACAGATCACTGTGTTCATTCAGAAAAGGAAGGGACCAGATAATTAAATATTTACCAGACCCTTCCCTGTCCCTGAGAGGAGAGGAGGAAACTGGCAGCACTGCAGGGGGGGGGAGACAGGAAGCAGAGGGAATCAGCGCCACATGATTAGGGTGTGCCCAGGCACACCCTGTGTGCATACCTATGTACCCTATCAATGCTTTCTCCTCTTCATAGTAGGACCGTAAACTGGTTATTATATCCAAGGTACTTAGGATTAGGGTACAGTGAAGAATGGATATCAACCCAATACAATGTATGTAGTGTCAATGACATAGAACAAAAGTCCTCTTAGAGTTTATGAAGAAACCTCCATATCAAGTGTAGGAGAATATTAGGAAGTTGAGGTGATGCAATGTGATGTCTTGAACTAAATCTTGATTGTAGTGACAAGTGCCTTGGTGCAGGTGCTTGATGATGATCCACAGTGGTGAGTGATGGTACTTACCAGAAGCTGGTAAGGTACCAACAAATTGATGTCAATCCGGAAGATCCAGAGAAAATGAAGAAAAGGTCACAGTGCAAAAAGTGCTTGAGTATGGCAGCTTCAGTTGTGGTGCAAGCATTTGCCGGAGTTGAACGTAACCAATCATGCACCACTACTAGTTGGGAAGCCAGGTAATCGAAGTAAAAGTTTGGGGGGGCCAAGCCTCACAAATTAGGGCAATTTCGAGGTTTCTAAAAACCGAAAATTTTACATGGGGTGTTGGCTATCATATATAGGAGTTTTGGTAAGAAAATATTCAGCAAATTGACTCTGCATATAAGTCCAATGGGAGATCCATCCATTGATTGGTTCGCTGTTGCAGTTGTGTAATAATAGAGTACAGATTGCTTACCACGTAAGAGCTCAGGAGGTAGTTGTACCATTACTCTCAGATATCGAAAGGAGTTAGTAGTCTGAAGTTGAGAACACTGATGTACTGCCTGCTCGGCCTCTGGGTCCAGCAGAAAAATGCTGGATTTGGCCCAGTTTACCCGAAAGCCCGAGTACATGCCAAAGTGCTCCATCTCTTGTAACAGGGAATGTAAGGAGGTTGAGGGATCAGCCAAGTATATAAGGGTGTCGTCTGCATATAGTGAAATTCGTTCCTCTATACTGCCATCAATTAGGCATTGTATAGAGGATGTAGATCGTATACAGACAACCAGTGGCTCAATAGCTAGGGCAAACAGTAACAGAGATAAGGGACATCCTTGGCGTGTCCCTCTTGAGATGGAGAACGTAGGGGAAATAAAGTTATTAACACGAACCCTGGCCTCCGGGCTAGTATAAAGGAGCCGTATCCAAGCAATCATCCAGGGTCCAAATCCATATAGTTGCACCACCTCAAAGAGATATGGCCTCTCTACACTGTTGAATGCTTTACAAGTATCTAATGAGACTAACACGAGTGGTAGAGTGTCCATGGGGGTATTGTAAATTTTTGAAAAGTCTGCATATATTCATTCATTTAGAATGACCTGAAATAAATCCTCCTGGACCACTCTGAACTAGAGTAGGGACCACCTTATTTACACGATTAATGAAATAGGCCTGTATGCATCACATTCTAGCGGGTCTTTACGTGGCTTAAGGATGAGGACAATCAAAGCTTCCCTCATGGAAGGAGGAATAATGCCCTTCAAGGCCGCATTGAATGTTCGCAAAAGATGGGGGCTCAATAGATGTCTGAATTTACTATACCATTCAGTGGGGTATCCATCAGGACCAGGTGTTGTGTGACGGCATCTGAGCTGACGCTAGTTCCACCTCCTCGACAGTGAGAGGAGCATTGAGCTCCCGTCTGTCATCTCTATTCAAGGAGGGAAGGTGTAAGGAACCTTCTCGGGCCATTGGACAGCCTTTGCGCATGTGCGAGCGTCCGTGCATGTTTGCGCGCTCCTATGCACGTGCGCGCCGGCAATGGTGCCAATAATGGCAATTTAAGCAGACAGCACCAGGAAGCAAGTGCTGTCCATTCTACAGCGTTTGTGTGTTCCAGAAGCGACCCGTTATCCTGATTGTCTGTTCCTGTGACCCAGGTTGTCTTGATCCTGCTGTTGATCTCCGCCTACACTGACCTCGGCTTCCATGGCCACTCTTCTGCCTACTCCCTTGTGCCTCACGGCCTGCCTGTTAACGAACTCTGCCTGCACCCGACTATTCTCCAGCCTGATCCCTCTGTACGGCTCCGCCAGCCTGTTACTGACCCAGCCTGCATCACTACGCTTCTGCGTGCATGAGCTCCACACAGACCAGCACACCACCACCAGTGACCCAGTCCGACCCTCGTGCCTCCCTGCACTCCCGAGCCCCTGTCTACTCTATTAAGGGTTCCAGAATAAGGGTTGTAAGAGAGGTTGCCCACTGCATAAGTCAGACTCCACCACCAGGTACGTGACAGCAACGGGACGGGACTTACTCAAGCAGTAAATGACTTACAAGAGGGGTATACCCTAATGGAAAGTAAAGTCCTGGAACTTTCCATGTCGACCGCACCAAACTCCGACCAGTCTGTGGGTTGTGTCATCATCACCCTACCCACCGAGCCAGAGGTGCCGTTACCTGAACGGTTCTCAGGGGACCGTAGGAAATTTCGGGGTTTTCGCAGCGCCTGTGAACTGTATTTCGCGCTGCAATCCCACACCTTCTCCTCGGATGCTACAAAGGTGGAGCTGGTTATCTCTCCTACGGGATGAACCCCGGCCGTGGGCCCACCATCTCCTGGAACAGAAAGCCCTTGAAACAGCTGATCTGAACCTCTTTTTCCAGGCCATGGCGCTACTCTATGAGGACCCCCACCAGGCCGCAACCGCAGAGGCAGCTCTTCATGCCCTCCAGCAGGGTCACCACGAGGAAGAAGACTACATCGTGGAGTTCCGGTGTTGGGCTGCTGACACAGCGTGGAATGAAGTGGCCCTCTGCTACCAATTCCGGTTGGGCCTGTCCAAGCCGCTGAAGGATGAATTGGCTCGAGTGGGGACACCCCTACCCCTCAAGGCCCTGATTAACCTGGCCATCCAGGTTGACCACCGTCTGCGGAAACACAGGGCTGAGCGAGCTGCAAGCAACCAGCCGGAGCTCATGCCTACTGAGCACCCACGCACACCACTTACCCCCGAAGAGAGACACAGGCGTCTCAGCCACAACCTGTGCCTGTATTGTGGAGGTTCTGGGCATCGCGTCCGGTCATGCCCAGCTAAAGGTCCCATCTCCCCGGAGGAAGTGGTCCTGTCCTTGCCCGTCAAGGCAACACAACTGGTGCTTTCTCTACAACTCCCCAACAGGAGTATCCAAGTCCCAGCTATCCTGGACACAGGTGCATGTAGCTGCTTTGTGGAGCTATCCTTTGTTGCACAACACCAAATTCCCCTTAGACCCAAGTCACACCGGATAGTCATCCGACTGGCCAACGGATCAATCATCAAGTCAGGTACAGTTAGCCATGAGACCATTCTCCTCCTGACCAAGACTGTCACGGGCCATTCTGAGTACCTGCTCCTAGATGCTATTGCATCCCCGTTCTTCCCAGTTATCCTCAGTCTCCCGCGGCTGTGGGCACACTGCCCCAACATTAACTGGGCCACAAGGGACATTCGTTTCACATCCATCTACTGCCGGCATCACTGCCTACAGCAACCCCAAGAGATTCCTTCCTCTGCCTTATGTCTGGATTATAACCCTGACCAGGAAACCAGAGAGGCAGTCCCCCAGCTTATCATGAATTCCTGGATGTATTTAGTAAGAAGGGGGCAGCAAGTTGCCACCTCACCAGGCCTACGACTGCCCCATCGAACTATTGCCAGGTGCAGAAGTACCCTTTGACAGGATTTACCCGCTTTCTGAGGGAGAGCTAAAGGCCCTCAAGGCTTATCTAGATGAAAATCTAGAGAAGGGTTTTATCCGGCCATCCACGTCCCCTGCTGGAGCCGGAATGTTTGTTGAGAAGAAACACGGTCTCAGAGACCAGTCTATCAACTACCAGGACCTCAACAACATTACCATTAAAAACCGCTACCCCTTACCCCTGGTACCCAAGCTGTTCCAGTGACTGGGCGCTGCAAACCATTTTCTCCAAGCTGGACCTCCGTGGGGCATATAATCTTAACCTAATTCGCATTCGAGAGGGTGACGAATGGAAAACGGCTTTCAGAATGTGATTCGGTCACTACGAATATCTGGTTATGCCGTTCGGGCTCTGCAACGCCCCGGCCGCCTCTCAGCACCTGGTGAACGACATGTTCAGGGACTATCTAGACCAGTTCGGCATAATCTACCTGGACGACATTCTGGTCTTTTCGTCATCACTGGAAGAACACCGCAGGCACGCCAAGTGTGTACTGGGGCTTTAACAACAACATGGACTATATGAAAAGGCTGACAAGTGAATGTTTGAATGCTCCAGCATCCCTTCCTTGGGCCTCATCATCTCAGTCTAAGGGGTTACTATGGATCCAAAAAAGGTCTCCGCCATCCCGCACTGGTCCGCACCAGTGGACAAGAAAAGGGGTGCAATGGTTTGCAGGCTTTGCAAATTTTTACCGGAAGTTCATTAAGGGGTTTTCCGCTGTGATTGCCCCCATCACCCAGCTTACAAAGCAAGACTCCCATTTCGAGTGCACTCCTGAGGCTCAAGAAGCCTTCCTGACACTCAAGAAATTATTCACTTCTGCTCCTGTCCTGAAGCATCTGGATCCAGTCTTGCCCTATATCCTGGAGGTGGATGCCTCTGAGACCGCGGTGGGGGAGGTTCTGTCCCAGAGACGAGGCCCCAAGGCTTCTCTTCACCCCATCGCATTCTTTTCCCGGAACCTCTAGCCACCAGAGACCAACTATGATGGGGATCGAGAGCTGTTGGCAATCAAATCCCCTTGGAGGAATGGCGGTATTTGATGGAGGGAGCCGCACACCCTGTTCTGGTCTTCACCGACCACAAGAACCTTGAGTACTTCCGGACTGCAAAAAGACTCAAACCCCGTCAGGCACGATGGGCACTCTTTTTCTCAAGGTTCCAACCTCACATAACCTACAGGCCTGGGTTGAAGAATACTAAACTGGACGCTCTATCCAGGATGTTCACCGACTTTGGAAATCCGGCCCCACCAGACACCATCCTTCCTTCCCAGAGCTTCTTGTTGTCGCAAGAGGACCTGCTATCCCGGCTCAGACGGGCTCTAACCAGCTTCACTACACCACCTGACCCTTGAATAGTACTGAAAGACGGGCTGTAGTGGTACCATGACAGAGTCTTCATACCCGAGGAGCTACGCCTAGCCTGGTCACCATCACCAATTTCGGCAGTCGCAAGACACTTGAACTATTGTCCCACTCCTTTTGGTGGCCCTCTGCTGACAAGGACTGTAAGAAATACGTCAGCTCCTGTCCAGTCTGTGCCTGAAACAAGACAAGTAGGGCCAAGGCCTGGGGTCTACTAAACCCACTTCCCATTCCTGAGTACCCATGGTCTCACATATCCATGGACTTTATAGTCGAGTTGTCTCCCTCTGCCGGTTTCAACTCCATCTTTGTGGTCGTGGATTGCCTCACTAAAATGGCCCATTTTATTCCCATGAAGGGTACCCCATCTGCTACAGAAACAGAAGAGGCCTTCATCAAGGAAATTGTCCACCTCCATGGAGTCCCCACCAATATAGTTTCTGATCGTGGAGTACAATTCACGTCTCGGGTCTGGAAGGCAGTATGCTCGGGCTTAGGAATTGAACTGTCATTCTCGTCTGCCTACCATCCGCAGATGAATGGCCAGACAGAGGACTAACCAAACCCTGGAGCAGTACCTCCATTGTTACTCCTCATTCTCCCAGGATGATTGGGTCTCACTGCTTCCGGTAGCCGAGTTCGCCTACAACAACACGGTGCATTCAGCCACTAAGCAATCTCCGTTTTGTGCGAATCTCGGCTACCATCCTACATTTCTACCCAGCATGATTCCCGAAAGCACGGTACCTGTGGCCCAAAACATCACGAAATTCTTGGAAAAGATGAACCAATTGCTAGAGGAGACACTATCCCGGACCCAGGAGTTTAACAAGAGGGCCTTTGACAAAGGGAAGCGGGGGGGGGGGGGAAATTGGACCTGCAACCAGATGACCGAGTTTGGCTGGCAACCAAAACCTGAAACTCTCCTGCCCCTCCATGAAATTGCGACCAAGGTTTATTGGGCCTTTCCCTGTTAAGAAAAGAATAAACAAGGTGGCATACGAGCTGACCCTTCCTCCATCCATGCGAGTCCACCGGATGTTTTACGTCACGCTACTGAAGCCAGTGACCCAGGATCCCTTTCCAGTAGGGAGGACAGCTCCACCGGGACCAGTTGTGGTGGATGGAGGAGGAGGAGTTTGAGTTGGAGACTGTTCTAGCTTGCAGTAAGAGGGGAGGCTCAACCCAGTTCTTGGTCAAGTGGAAGGGGTATGGTCCCAAGAAGAACTCATGGGAACCCGAAGATAATATGCACACCAAAGAACTTATTGAAGCATTCTGGAGGAAGCACCCGGAATTGAGGACCCAGCTGGGCATCCGGAGGCTGCTCCTTGGGGGGGGCAATGTAAGGAACCTTCTCGGACCATTGGACGGACTTTGCACGGCTGCACGTAGCGTGTGTGTGCGTCCGCGCTCTCCTATGCGCGTGCCTGCGCGCGTATGCGCCAGCAATGCTGCTAATAGCGGCCATTTAAGCAGACAGCACCAGGAAGCAAGTGTGGTTCGTTCTACAGAGTCTGTGTGTTCCTAAAGCGACCTGTTATCCTGATTGTCTGTTCCTGTGACCCGGCTTGTCTCGACCCTGCTGTTGATCTGCGCCTGCACTGACCTCGGCTTCCACAACCACTCTTCTGCCTACTCCCTTGTACCTCACGGCCTGCCTGTTCACGAACTCTGCCTGCACCCGACTATTCTCCAGCCTGATCCCTCTGTATGGCTCCACCAGCCTGTTACCGACCCAGCCTGCATCACTACGCTTCTGCTTGCACAAGCTCCACACGGACCAGCACACCACCACCAGTGACCCAGTCCGACCCTCGTGCCTCTCTGCACTCCCGAGCCCCTGTCTACTCTATCAGGGTTTCCCGAATCGGGGTCGTAAGAGAGGTTGCCCACTGCATAAGTCAGACTCCACCACCAGGTACGTGACAGAAAGGGTATATCCGTCAGATATGCTGTTAAAAGATCCTCAGTATAATTTGCAGTTGAGGTGTAAAGTTGGGTATAAAAAATTTGTCAAACGCTTCCAGAATTTCATGGGGAGTATCTACTACTAAGCCATTGGAGAGACGCATTCGAGGGATAGATGTAGGTGCATATTCTGGGCGTGCTAGGTAAGCAAACAAGCATCCAACCTTGCTGTGCTCAAAAATCTTTTGAGAGGTGTATAGCATGTTTTTCTTAGTGAGATCTAGAAGGTGACGTTCATAATTCCTGTGAGAGTGCAACCAGGTATTATGAGTGTGGGGGGTGGGGTCAGCATTATAAGCTGCCTCTGCTTGCAACATAATAGACTCAAGCTCCTCAGTGCATATACGATTATTCTTGCGGAGTGCACCAGTTACTGACAAAGGCTCCGCGTAGGGAAGTCTTAAAAGGCCTCCCACTCTGTGGCTGGTGTAGCAGTGTTAAGATTCTTGGATTATGTGATAGAAACTATCTGGTCTACTATCCACAGGAATTTAAATGCTATAAGGCTGGGCCATTGGGGGGGGGGGGGGATTTAACCTCCAATAGGAGGGGGGCATGGTCGGAGACTCCACAAGGGAGTATAGAGGCTGCAGAGATTAAAAGGGAGGGTCAATTAAGTGGCAAAGGCTAAGTTAATGCGTGACATTGTTCGGGAGGAGTCAGAATGGCAGGTAAATTGGCTAGTGTCTGGATGCTTCCACCTCCATGCATCCTCCAGATCATAAACACATATCCAATCTAGGAGGGTTTGAAATATTTTCCCTTTGCCCCGCAAACAGTCCATAGAGGGATCAGGGACTGCATTGAAGTCTCCCAGATATAGTAATGGACCTCTTGGGAGATCCAATGTGAGTGATGACATTTTGGTTAAAAAGTCTGCTGAAAAAGGGGGAGGGACAAACATTGACCATGGTCAGGGCAGTTTGTCCAATCTGTAAAGATATTAGGATGAAGCTCCCCTCTGGGTCAGTCTAGACCTTGATGATTTCTGCGTGTAGGAATTTAGCTAGAAGCACTGATACAACTCTGGGGTATGAGGTAGGAGTAGCGTAGAAAGTGGGATACCCAGGCTTTTTTAAGTGCTAGATACTTCTTTAGGGGCTAATAAATGGGTCTCTTGAAAGCAGACAATGTGTGGTTTGTACTTTTTAAGAAAAGAGAAAACAAGGGACCTATTAAGAGGCAAAATTCATACCCCTAATGTTCCATGACTGAACTCTTAATGAGCCATAAGAACAATAGTGTGCAATCAGCAGTGGGCATAAGGCCCCCTTTAAAATATCCATCACTTTTTAGTACAAGGACCAATATGAGACACAGTATCTCTCAAAAGTGAGTACACCTTTCACATTTTTGTAAATATATTATATTTTTTCATGTGACAACACTTTGCTACAATGTAAAGTACTGAGTGTACAGCTTGTATAACAGTGTAAATTTGCTGTCCCCTCAAAATAACTCAACACACAGCCATTAATGTCTAAACCGCTGGCAACAAAAGGGAGTAAACCCCTAAGTAAAAATGTCCAAATTGGGTCCAATTAGCCAATTTTCCCTTCCCGGTGTCATGTGACTTACAAGGTCTTAGGTGTGAATGGGGAGCAGGTGTGTTAAATTTGGTGTTCTCGTTCTCACTCTCTCATACAGGTCACTGGAAGTTCAACATGGCACCTCCTGGCAAAGAACTCTGAGGATCTGAAAAAAAAAAAATTGTTGCTCTACATAAAGATGGCCTAGGCTATAAGAAGATTGCCAAGACCCTGAAACTGAGCTGCAGCACGGTGGTCAATACCATACAGCGGTTTAACAGGATAGGTTCCGCTCAGAACAGACCCTTGCCATTGTCGACCAAAGAAGTTGAGTACACATGCTCAGCGTCATATCCAAAGGTTGTCTTTGGGAAATAGACATATAAGTGCTGCCAGAATTGCTGCAGAGTTTGAAGTGGTGGGAAGTCAGCCTGTCAGCGCTCAGAACATATGCTGCACACTGCATCAAATTGGTCAGCATGGCTGTCGTCCCATAAGGAAGCCTCTTCTAAAGATGATACACAAGAAAGCCCGCAAACAGTTTGCTGAAGACAAGCAGAATAAAGGACATGGATTACTGGCACCATGTCCTGCGATCTGATGAGATCAAGATAAACTTATTTGGTTCAGATGGTGTCAAGTGTGTGTGGCGGCAACCAGGTGAGGAGTACAAAAGACAAGTGTGTCTTGTCTACAGTCAAGCATGGTGGTGGGAGTGTTATTGTCTGGGGCTGCATGAATGCTGCCGGCACTGGGGAGCTACAGTTCATTGAGGGAGCCATGAATGGCAACATGTACTGTGACATACCGAAGCAGAGCATGTTCCCCTCCCTTCGGAGACTGGGCCACAGGACAGTATTCCAACATAATAATGAACCCAAACACACCTCCAAGGTGACCACTGCCTTGCTAAAGAAGCCGAGGGTAAAGGTGATGGACTGGCCAAGCATGTCTCCAGACCTAAACCCCATTGAGCATCTGTGGGGCATCCTCAAATAGAAGGTGGAGGAGCGCAAGGTCTCTAACATCCCCCAGCTCCATTATGTCATCATGAACGAGTGGAAGAGGACTCCAGTGGCAACCTGTGAAGCTCTGGTGAACTCCATGCCCAAGAGTGTTAAGGCAGTGCTGGAAAATAATTTTGGCCTCACAAAATATTGACATTTTGGTGTCAATTTGGTCATGCCAGCGGTTTAGACATTAATAGCTGTGTGTTGAGTTATTTTGATGGGAAGGCAAATTTACACTGTTATACAAGCTGTACACGCACTACTTTACATTTACATTGTAGCAAAGTGTAATTTCTTCAGTGTTGTCACATGAAAGGATAAAAAAAATTTACAAAAATGTGAGGGGTGTACTCACTTTTGTGAGATATTGTAGGTAACAAAAAGAAAAGAAAGAAAAAAAAAAAAAAAGTACAGTAAAAGAAGTAAAAACAACTCATCCCACCCGCCCCGCTCTTCCATCCCAATTATAGTGAACCTAGAACCCTAACAAGAAGTTGTAACTCAAAACCCGTGGTGCTAGCACCACATACCAGGTGGGGGTAGTAGTTGAGATCAGCATACGTGAGAAGCTAAAGTATCTGTGATGAAGCAGGATGTTCCTCCAGGTGTATGTCATATCCAAGTATAGAAGGAGTATAGTGAGTATAGAGATACACACAGGGACAAAGGGCATCCATTTAAAATGGCCTGTAAAGGAGGTAGCATAGGTCGTAAATCGTTTGTAAGGATGAAAAGGTTAGATCCTCATGCAGTAAAGGTTGCAGGAGGGGCATCTCATCGTCTATGAGATCTTTGCGGAAGTCCAAAGGCCTCATCCAGCCAAGCGGACGCATCTGCAGGGGAAGTGTAGAAATGGGTCTTGCCCACAGAGATGACTTTAAGCTTTGCCGGGTACAACATGGAATACTGGAGCACTTTATCCCTTAGTCTGGCCTTGACAGGCGTGAAGGAAGCACTTTGGTGCTGTACTTCTGCAGAGCAATCTAGAAATATGGGGATTGTCTGACCGTTGAAGCGCAATTCACCCCGTAATCTTGCAGCCTGTAGTTTGGCCACTTTATCCTGGAAGTTAAGGATGCAAGCTACGATAGGCCTTGGAGAAGTACCTGCCACAGGGGGGTGGGGGGGTGTACAATGTGCACGCTCTATGGCAAAAGTAAGTGGAAAAGAGTCAGGGCCCAGGGTATCATTCAGCCAGGTGTATAGGAATGATTTTGGGGAACTTCCCTGTGATTTTTCAGGGAAACCTACAAAAGCACAAGTTATTCCGCTGGGACCTATTTTATTAATCATCCCCCTTGGCCTGGCGTGTTGCCAGTTCGCTGAAAGTGTCATGCACAGACAAAGAATGGGGCCAGGGAGTCCTCCACAGTGCTGATCTGTTCTTCTGCAGCTCTGGTGCGGTCACAGTGGTTCTGCACATCCTGTTTGAGGAGTGAGAAGTCTATGTGTATAGTTTCTATTTGTGTTGTGAGGGTAGCCTTACAGTCTTGTATGGCAGACATTATTTGTGCCAGTGTGGGTTCAGCAGGGGGGGTGTGCAGACTCACCATGCAGTGCAGCGTCAGAAGCTGGATCTGGAGTGTCCTCTTATTCATGTTGTGACACTGGGGACGCAGAGGGTGTAATCCGTGACAGAGGGGGGAATTCTTCTTGTGCATCCAATAGAAGGGGTGATGAGGCAGCTGAGGAGGGAAGGCCGCCAGTGCCATCTTGCCTAAAGCACTTGTCCAGCTGCAGGAGGCTTGTTGGAGCTGTATTTCACCATGGCAATATCCCTGTGTGTGCCCGCGGCCTGGAGGTAGCGATCGGTGGGTAACTCGGGCGGATCGGTGCAGGATGTGCTGTAGGATGCCAGAGAAAGCATAGAGGTCCGGTATTAGTATTAGTGATCGGCTCAGTCCGCCATCAGGCCACGCCCCCCCCCCCCCCCACAGCCCGGGTGGAGTTTGCCAAAGGGCACCTGAAGGACTCTCAGACCACGAGAAACAAAATTCTCTAGTCTGATGAAACAAAGATTGAACTCTTTGGCCTGAATGGCAAGCGTCATGTCTTGGGGAAACCAGACACTGCTCATCACCTGGCCGATACCATCCCTACAGTGAAGCATGGAGGTGGCAGCATCATGCTGTGCGGATGTTTTTCAGCGGCAGGAACTAGGAGACTAGTCAGGATTGAGGGAAAGATGAATGCAGCAATCTACAGAGTGCTCTGGACCTCAGACTGGGGCAAAGGTTCATCTGCCAACAGGACAACGACCCTAAGCACACAGCCAAGATAACAAGAGTGGCTACGGGACAACTCTGAATGTCATTGAGTGGCCCAGCCAGAGCCCAGACTAACATCTCTGGAGAGTTCTGAAAAAGGCTGTGCGCCAATGCTCCCCATCCAACCTGATGGAGCTTGAGAGGTCCTGCAAAGAAGAATGAGAGAAACTGCCAAAAAATAGGTGTGCTAAGCTTGTAGCATCATACTCAAAAAGACTTGAGGCTTGGTGCCAAAAGGTGCTTCAAGAAAATATTGAGCAAAGGCTGTGAGTACTTATGTACATGTGATTTGTTTTTTTTTGTTTTTTTAAATAAATTTGCAAAGACTTCATACAAACTACTTTCACATTGTCATTATGGAGTATGGTTTGTAGAATTTTGAGGAAAATAATGAATTTAATCCATTTTGGAAAAAGGCTGTAAACATAACAAATGTGGAAAAAGTGAAGCGCTGTGAATACTTTCCGGATGCACTGTATAAATATCTAAAATATGCTAGTACATGAAAAAAAAAGTTTGATATACGAGGGTCTTCAAAAAGTTTCCGCACCTTTATTTTTTTAATAGAGTTTAAAAAAGTGTGGAAACTTTTTGAAGAACCCTCGTATAAGTGTTTATTTCATCTGATTGTAAAAAGCAAAATGAAGTAAAATATTAAACTAAATATAGTGATATTGATGACACAAACTTGCCTGGCAAAAAAATATTAGTGACCTTCCCCTTCATGAAGAGCACACATAAATGTAGTCTCACAGAAGAGGGTCTTTATCAGTTGGGTCAAATACAGTAAGGGAAAAAAGTATTTGACCCCTTGCTCATTTTGTACGTTTGCCCACTGACAAAGAAATGAACACTCCTTCGCAAAACATGACTTCGTACCTTGTAGTACCTAAACCCTTGTTGGCAATCACAGAGGTCAGACGTTTCTTGTAGTTGGCCACCAGGTTTGCACACATCTCGGGAGGGATTTTGTCTCTCCCCTCTTTGCAGATCCTCTCCACGTCATTAAAGGTTTCGAGGTTGATGTTTGGTTACTCCCTCCACATTTTGTATGGGATTAAGGTCTGAAAACTGGCTAGCTCACTTCAGGACCTTAATGTGCTTGTTGGCCGTGTGTTTTGGGTCATTGTCATGCTGGAATACCCATCCACGACCCATTTTCAATGCCCTGGCTGCGGGAAGGAGGTTCTCCTCGAAGATTTGACGGTACATGGCCCCATCCATTGTCTCTTGATGGTGGTGAAATTGTCCTGTCCCCTTAGCAGAAAAACACCCCCAAAGCATAATATTTCTACCTCCATATTTGACGGTGGGGATGGTGTTCTTGGGGGTCATAGGCAGCATTCCTCCTCCTCCAAACACTGCAATTTTGGTCTCCTCTGACCACAACATTTTCACCCAGTTCTCCTCTGAATCATTCATATGTTCATTAGCAAACTTCAGACGGGCCTGTACATGTGCTTTAAGCAGGGGGACCTTGCAGGCGCTGCAGGATTTCCGTCCTTCATGGCGTAGTGTGTAGCCAATTGTTTTCTTGGTGACTATGGTCCCAGCTGCCTTGAGATCATTGACAAGATTCTCCCATGTAATTCTGGGCTGATTCCTCACTGTTCTCTTGATCATTGAAACTCCACGAGGTGCGACGTTGCTTGGAGCCCCAGACAGAGGGAGATTGACAGTCAATGTTTCTTCCATTTGCGAATAATCGCACCAACTGTCATCCTCTCACCAAGCTGCTTGGCGATGGTCTTGTAGCTCATTCCAGCCTTGTGTAGGTCTACAATCTTGTCCCTGACATCCTTGGACAGCTCTTTGGTCTTGGTCATGGTGGAGAGATTGAAACCTGATTGATCGCTTCTGTGGACCGGTGTCTTTTATACAGGTAACAAGCTGAGATTAGGAGCACTCCCTTTAAGAGAGGGCTCCTAATTTCAGCTTGTTACCTGTATAGAAGACACCTGGGAGTCAGAAATCTTGCTGATTGATAGGGGATCAAATACTTATTTCACTCATTAAAGTGCATATTAATTTATAACTTTTTTGAAATGCGTTTTTCTGGATATTTTTGTTGTTATTCTGTCTCTCACTGTTAAAATAAACCTACCATTAAGATTATAGACTGATCATTTCTTTGTCAATGGGCAAATGACAAAATCAACAGGTGATCAAATACTTTTTTTCCCCCTCACTGTATATGGGCCACAGTGTTTGTGTTGAGAGTGCGCTACACAGCAAACTGTATATCCATATGCAAATTTCTCTGGCAAACCCCCTACACTAAAAAGTAGACCATCTTTTTTTTTT
The DNA here is from genome assembly GCA_018402905.1 of Glandirana rugosa. NCBI lineage: Eukaryota > Metazoa > Chordata > Amphibia > Anura > Ranidae > Glandirana > Glandirana rugosa. The sequence goes on along the minus strand of BLSH010367572.1, from coordinate 36,069 downwards.
TGAAGATTCAATATTACAATTTTTAAACATATTACAAATAGGCCACTTACAAAGTGACATAAAAAAAAAAAAAAAAAGAGAGAGAGAAAAAAGAAAGAAAGAAAAAAAATCCCATAAAAGTTATACAAAAGCACAAATGGACAGCATGGCCCTGACTAACAGTAATGGACTAAAGCCTCATACACACGGTGCGACAGTCGTACGACCGAACGGCCCAAATCGTATGTTGGCTTTTGTATCTCGTATACTGACATGCACTAAGCGATCGTACGACCAAGCCGAATGTAGTGATGTGTTACGAACGTATAAAGAGGAAGTCCAGGTGCATGCATTTACACAAACGGATACTGCGAATGTTCCTGACTTCTGAGCATGCGTGTTTTGCACAGTACAACTTGTTGGGCCAACTTCTCTGTACACACGATACAACGGTCGTACAACCGCTTGTTGGTACAACCAAAGTTTTCTAGTTTGCTCATCCAACTTCTGTTGTATAACCATTGTACGTTGGCTGTTCTAATCGCGTGTACTTCGGTCGGATGATCGTACAACAAGCGGTCGTATGACCGGGGCTTAACCACTTCAGCCCCGGAAGGATTTCCCATGTTAGGACCAGAGCACTTTTTGCGATTCGGCACTGTCACCTTAACTGACAATTGCGAGGTCGTGCGATGTTGTACCCAAATGAAATTGGCATCCTTTTTTCCCCCACAAATACAGCTTTCTTTTGGTGGTATTTGATCGTCTCTGCGTCGTTTCTGATCGCCGCTATGAACAAAAAAGAGCAACAACTTTGCAAAAAAACAAAAAATGTCTTACTTTTTGCTAAAATACAAATCCAAAAAAAAAAAAAATATATATTAAAATTTTTTTTTTTATTTCATCGGTTTTGGCCAATTTATATTCTTCCTCATATTTTTGGTAAAAAAAAAAAAAAAAAAAAAATCAGAATCAGCGTTTATTGATTGGTTTATGCAAAAGTTGCCGCATTTACGGATGATGAGAATTAATTTCTGGGGTTTTTATTTAATATACAGATGTTATAGCGCTCAGCCAATCAAGTAGGAACAATCAATTGGGAAATAGTGAGTTTCTAGATACATATAATCAACCCTGAGAGAGTTCATGCAAGTCAGGAATGACTGAAGATGATTGGATAGGCTCAGAGTCCGCAGATAAATTTTGAGTAAATTCTGTAAATCAGTTCCATAAAACAAGGATAAGATATTCTCCAGTCTTGTTAGGATGGAGGCTTACCAGATTTCAGATATAGTAGAGCGTTGGACCATTCACCAGGTGCCAAGGTATGTATTGAAGAGTAGATGGTATATCCTGCGTTCCACCAGGGATTCTCTTATGGTTCCTGTGAGGGTGGCTCCTATGGGAACTGGATCTCCGGATGGGTGTCCTCCACTGTGTAAGGAACGTCACACATTCCGTTCGAAAACGTGGGTCTTACTTGAAAGACGGAGGTATCCCC
>BLSH010367562.1:0-18023 GCA_018402905.1 Glandirana rugosa | reverse complement strand
CTTTAAGATCTTTCAAAAATCATCCCGTGGATTGTTGGTGGTCTAGCTCTGCCTTAGCTTGGTTGGACTCAAGGTCCTTCAGGAAGCATCCAGTGGATTGTTGGTGGTCTAAACCAATATTCTATCAGCGCAACCTTCTAATACTTAGTGTAAACAATAAAGTGTACATACTGTAAATGTATTATAGAATATAAATACAGACCATTAAAAATACTGTGCAAAAAATAAAGTGCAAGATTATTATAAATATTACACCTAGTTGCTGGTAACACTGAAAAACCTGTTCACTTCACATTAATTGAATATAATACCAACACAGGGCTGCGCTACTAGTATACAATCACACATTACTAGAGCTGACCGAACCCGAACTGTAAAGTTCAGGTCCATACCGAACTTTCGGGTTTCCATGTCCCGAACCCGAACGTTTGAGAAAAACTCCGGGTTCGGGTTCTGGTATTTTATCACGCATGTTGAATAGCTGCAGGGCAGCCAATCAACAAGCGTTTCACTGGTTTTCCCTAGAAGCCATCACAGCCATGCCTACTAATGGCATGGCTGTGATTGGCCAGTGCATCATGTGACCCAGCCTCTATATGATACGAAAATCGGACGTTGAGTTGTTGTACGAAAAAAAAAAAATTATAGTCTGCACATCCAGCTTTACTTACTCACTTTTCTTACCAACGGTAAGATCACGATCGGTCGTCGTACGGAAATTGCCGTCCAAATTTTGCATCATGTGTACGGGCCTTTAACCCGTCCAGATCCGCGCTATAGCCAAAGTACGGCTCCAGCGCGGATCTGAAATGCCATGGACGTCCTGGCCTTGTGCGCGCCCCTGGCGCGCACTCACAGGCGGCAGCGGCGCGCGCACGCCGCACGCTGCGTGGCCGTGACCGCGGGTCGGGCGGACTCGATGTCCGCCCGAGACCCGCGATCCCCTGTCAGACCTGCAGAATGGGGAACCGCCGTTGTAAACACGGCGGTTCTCGGTTCTGTGACAGGGGACAAGCAGATCTACTGATCCCTGTCACTGGGATCAGTTAGATCTGTTATGTCCCGACCAGCCCCGCCCCCCCCACAGTTAGAACACAGCCAGGGAACACTGTTAACCCCTTCACTGCCCCCTGCAGGTTAACCCCTTCACTGCCAGTGACATTTACACAGTAATCAGTGGACATTTAAATTTCTGATCGCTGAATAAATGTCATTGGTCCCAAAAAAGTGTAAAAAAAGTCCGACATAACCGCCCCAATATCGCAGTCCCGATAAAAATCGCAGATCGCCGCCATTACTAGTAAAAAAAATTAAAAAAAATAAAAACGCCATAAATCAATTCCCATAGTTTGTAGACGCGATAACTTTTAACCAATCAATAAACGCTGATTGCGATTTTTTTTTTTACCAAAAATATGTAGAAGAATATATATCGGCCAAAACTGTTGAATCATTTTTTTTTTTTTGGATATTTATTATAGCAAAAAGGAAAAAATATTGTTTTTTTTTTTCAAAATCATCGCTCTTTGTTTGTTTATAGCGGCGATCAGAATTGACGCAGAGGGGATCAAATACCACCAAAAAAAAACTCTATTTGTGGGAATAAAAATGATATAAATTTAGTTTGGGTACAACGTCGCATGAACGCGCAATTCTCATTCAAAATGCGACAGCGCTGAAAGCCAAAAATTGGTCTGGGCAGGAGGGGGGTTTAAGTGCCCAGTAAGGAAGTGGTTAAGGGAGGGTTATGACCCGTCGGTTTTGTTTTTTTCCGTTTCCCCATTGAGTAGGTTTCCCCTTCACTTCCTGTCCCATATCCAAAACAGGAAGTGAGAGAAAATCCCTCCAAAGTGAGGAAATCCCAGAACTAGTGTCCCCATTGGAAGATTTCCTCTCTATTCCTGTTCTGGTGACAAACCAACATTTGGGATTTTCTTTCACTCTCAATAAAAAGAGTTAAAAGGACCAATAGAGAGGGTGTATCTCCCTAATGCAGTGGTTCTCAACTCCGGTCCTCGGGACCCACTAACAGGCTAGATTTTAAGTATTGCCTTGGGGAGATGCAGACTAGAATACTGCAATCACTGAGCAGCAAATTAGATCACCTGTGATGTATTTCAGTTATCCTGCAAACCTGGCCTGTTAGTGGATCCCGAGGACCGGAGTTGAGAACCACTGCCCTAATGGGTAACAGACAGCAAAAGAGACCTGACAGGGGTTCTAATCTCTCCCCACTCATTCCAAAACTAAAAAAAAAAAAATTCTATACTTTAAAGTTCACCTTTTAAGTTTTGGATTGGAGAGGGATTAGAACCCCTGTCAGGCCTTTATTGCTGTCTCTGTCCCCCGGGAGATTCATCCTCTCTATTTGTGCTGATAATCAGAACAAAAAGCGATAGGAGATCCAAAAATTCACTGTTGTCACCAAAGTAGGAGGGGGAAATCTTTCATTGGGGACATCAAAGCTCACTATACACTTTACAATTTGGCTGTCCAATCTCCTTTCAATCAGCCATCGTGGTGATTGGATGGAAACTGATTGGATAGATGAGGTTGGCCCTCATATTACATCATGTTGGTAAATCTAATGCAAACACAGCCGGCCTAGCAGGGCCATCTTTAATACAGGGCAAAAGGGGCAGCTGCCCCAGGCCCAAACATTATTGTGAGGCCCAAAGCAGTTGCCCCTTGAGCCTGCACAGTCCATATATATTTGATCAGAGGATTCGGGAGAGCCCAAGATAATGTTTGTCCAGGGTCCAATTAATATTAAAGACGGCCCTGCTGCCTAGGAACGTCCACTCCCCCAGACTGGCTCAGCATCACATGTGAGCGTTACCTATGCAAATACAGCCTACCTAGGAATGCCCACTCCCCCAGACTGACTCAGCGTCACATAACCCAAAAAAATGGCGGTTCCACTTTTGCACCCATAACCAAAAAAAAGATGGCGGTTCCACTTCTGCACACATAACTAAAAAAAAATGGCCGTTCCACTTCTGCATTTATATATAGAGGATTGGGCCCCTGAGTCCGTATTTCGGCGATTGCCGGCACTACAGGTTCAGGTAGTCCAGGTTCCGGTAAAGGCACAAATCCGTTGCCCACACAACCTCCGTCCTCCCCACCCTCGCCAGCGCCTCCTGCATCTCTACTGAGAACTGCGCCATGGTCAATGAATTCGCCTGTCAGTGCTCCGTCCCCCCAATCCAGGTCCTCGTCGCTACAGTCCACCGGGTACAGGTAGACCACCAAGTGTAGCTCCCGGAGTCCCGGGTAGTCCTGAAGGAGAGTCCTCAGTCCCTTGGAGGATAAGGGGTTCCTAAAGAATCCCAGGTACCGCAGGCGGGAGCAGGGGCAGAGGGCGGACGCCAGCTCCGACAGGGCGGAGTCAGTGAGACGGCACTGCATGATGTCCAGGTGGAGGAGGGAGGAGGAGGTGGCAACCAGCAGCTGCTGGAGGAGTTCGGAGAGGTTGCTCCCGCTCAGGTCCAGCTTCTTCAGGACGGGGGCGTGGAGGCTCTGTGCCAAATAATACAAATCCGACGGGAGGAAGAAACAGAGCGCCAATCCCAGACTCTCTTGGATGCTCCTGAGAAAAGAAAAAGGTGCACACAGCATTACCGCACACAGAGTTCAGTAGCAATTCAGTCAATGATAAATGATATGTATAGGTGGAGGCCGATATCCTGTGTTCGCATGTTGTCCCCTCAAAAGCCTGGAGCCGAGTGAGGGAATGATGGCCCCCAACTCGACTCCATAACATTGGATGACGTTGATGACGTCAAAACGTCACTTCTGTCCAATGGGCTTAAAGGGATTTTTTTTTTTTTTTTTAAAGACATTTATTTATTTAATTATTTATTTTATTGCATTTTAGTGTAAATGTGAGATCTGAGGTCTTTTGGACCCCCAGATCTCACATTAAAGAGGATCTGTCATGCTTTATTTCTATTACAAGGAATGTTTACATTCCTTGTAATAGGAATAAAAGTGACCCAAAAAATATTTTTTTAAAAGGACGGCGTAAAAATAATAAAAAAGAAAAAGTGAAATAAATAAGAAAAAAAAAAATGTTAAGCGCCCCATCCAGCCAAGCTTGTAAGTCGCACCCGCATATGAAAACGGCGTTCAAACCACACATGTGAGGTATCGCCGCGATCGATAGAGCGAGAGCAATAATTCTAGCATTAGAACTCCTCTGTAATTCAAAACTGGTAACCTGTAGAAATGTTTAAACGTCGCCGGTGGAGATTTTTAAGTGCCAAAGTTTGTCGCCATTCCATGAGCGAGTGCAATTTTGAAGCATGACACATTGGGTATCAATTTACTCAGTGTAACATTATCTTTCACAATATAGAAAAAAATTGGGCTAATTTTACTGTTGTTTTATTTTTTTAATTTAAAAAAAAGTGTATTTGTTCCAAAAAAAATTTGCGCTTGTTAGACCGCTGCGCAAATACGGTGCGACATAAAGTATTGCAATGCCCGCCATTTTATTCTCTAGGGCAGGCATCCTCAAACTACAGCCCTCCAGCTGTTGCGGAACTACACATCCCATGAGGCATTGTAAAACTCTGACATTCACAGACATGACTAGGCATGATGGGAATTGTAGTTCCTGAACAACTGGAGGGCCATAGTTTGAGGACCCCTGCTCTAGGGTGTCAGAAAAAAAAATTATATATATATATATATATATAATGTTTGGGGGTTCTAAGTATTTTTCTAGCAAAAAATACTGACTTTAACTTGTAAGCACCAAATCTCAAGAAGATGCTCTGTCCTTAAGTCTAGGTTCACACCTATGTGGCTGCGCTTTCTGCGTTTTTTCCCATTCTGCCACGATTTTGCCGCAATTTGCGTTTTTTTTTTTTATTTTTTAGGGGGATATTTGTTGCTAGGCAGATTTAAAAATGTATATCGCGGCAAAATCGCATCAAAAACGCATTAAGAAAATAACGCTTGAATTTCTGGTGCTGCTCCATTAAAGTCTATGGCATGCAAAATGCAAACTGCAGCGAGAAAAAAAAGTCCCCGACCCTCACCAAAAAAATGCAACGCTGCAAAACGCACAGATGTGAACTACATCCATAGGAAACCATGTTAAATGGACTGTAGTGCTGCAAACTGCAAAATGTGGTAAGAAACGCATAGGTGTGAACCTAGGGTAAATGGTTAAAATGAGTTTTTTCTGGATATTTTTGTTGTTATTCTGTCTCTCACTGTTATAATAAACCGACCATTAAAATTATAGACAACGTACAAAATCAGCCAGGGATCAAATACTTTTTCCCTTCACTGTACAGTATAAATAGGGTCGGCAAGCGGTTAAAATAAGTATTTTTATAATGTGCTAGTATGTGATGCATACTAGCACATTATGCCATTGTCTTGCAGGTTTTTTTTTTTTTTTTTTAAAGGTGCAGTTTACTATCGCTTTAAGAGGGCAGTCCTCTTACTGTGGTCCCAGAAGGAACGGGAGAGCCCGGTAAACACTGTGGGGGGGTGCCTTCCGAGCTCCATAATAGGGACCAGGCAGCTGATAGCACGATAGCCGGCTGATAAAAAAATGGTACCAAGATTATGGCTGCAGCTGCAAACACAAACCCGGTAGTCAGGGCATTTAAAGCGGTTGTCTACCCAAAAAATTAAAAAAATAAAACCTGCAAAACAATAGCATAATGAACTAGTATGCACCGCATACTAGCTCATTATGAAATAATCACCTTGAAATGAAGATCCAACCGGGCTGCTCGGTCCCCTCTGGGAGGGGACATCTTCCCATGGATCTTGCTTCCGGGTACGCGGCTCCGGCCAATCACATGCGTGCGGGACCCATTTTTCCGGCATGGTCCGGAACTAATGCCGGGCCTTTGCCGGGAAACATACACGGCGCATGCGCCATAACGCCACATTGAATTAGAAAGGGAATATCTTCTAAACTGTACAGGTTTAGGAGATATTCATTTTACCTACAGGTAAGCCTTATTCTAGGCCTTATTCTAGGCTTACCTGTAGGTAATAGTAAACAAAATGGGTAGACAACCGCTTTAAATGCACACAGTGGTTAAAAAGACAGCCTTGAGCTCCAATCAGTGACTTTGCCTAGGCTGAGGTGATGTCATCAGCCTGCTGCAGGCAGGAGGAAGCATTTTCGCAGTCACCCCCCCTTTCCTACTGGAGAGAAAAGCAGAGGAAGGCATTGTCAGAGGGGAATACTGAGAGGTCCTGAAATGTTACATTGAATAAACAATGTATCTGATGACAGGTCCACTTTAAGGGACTCCTAAAACAAGTCTCCCCTTCCAATCCCTTCACATTGGCGTTTAACCCTTTCGCTGTCTGAGACTTTTTTTTATTCCTACCTTAATTTGCATTTACGTTGTATGTTAAAATGTACATTTTAGGCCTGAAGATGACTCAAAACCTTTTTCTGCTATCACAAGGGGGCGGATACATGGCGCAAAAAGTTACGTCGTCGGCAGCGAAAGGGTTACGGGAAGCCATATTGTTATCTGAAGATACTTGGGAGTCGCGCCCCAACAGCTGCCGCAGCCGCCCGGACAGATTGGAGGGTTCAAGGTTCAGCTCCTTTAGGGACTTCAGTTGTTCAACCAGCGCGGCGAATTTCCTCAAGGCGTCCTCCATGTCAGGGGCCAGGCGGTGGATGTAGCCGTATGGTAGGGTTGCCACATCATCCCTTTAATCCAGGACACATATGAATTACACAGGTTGTTCTGTGGCTGATTAAGGTGGTAATTAAACTCACTCGGTGCCTTATCTGCATTCAATTAGCCTCAGAACAACCTGTGTAATTCATAGGTGTCCTGGATTAAAGGCATGATGTGGCAACCCTACCTTACGGCAGCTTGAGGCCGCGCAGGGAGCTGAATTTCTCCATGGCGGGCAGGATGGCGTTGAGGCCCTCCAGGCTGAGGTCGTTGAAGCTGAAGTCGATCTGGCGCAGTTCCAGGAGCTCCCGCAGAGCCACCATTCTCTGCAGGCACAGCCCCTTGGCCCGCAGGTCACGGCACCACAGGCGCATTGGGCCATGGACGCTCGCCTGGAGTGCCCCCTGCACAATCGAGGTCCATCCGCACTTCCAGGGGATCTGGCGGGACCAGCACAGGCAGGGCCATCTTTAGTATTGATTGAAACCTGGGCAAATTTTTTCTTGCCCCCCCCCATGCAATTTCACTCTCTACCTGCTCTGAGACATACAATAAATAGCAACTAGACTTAAAATCAATTTACTGAATCAGATCAGCAGGGATTTTGATTGGTTGCCAGAGGTTACAGCATATCATTGCCGCCTACTGTCTGGTTGCTAGAGGTTACAGCACACATTACTGCCCACTGATTACTTGCTAGAGGTTACAGCACATGCTTTCTGCTTGTTTGGTTGCTATAGATTACTGCACAACATTACTGCTCACTCATTGGTTGCTAAAGGTCACTGCACATCATTACTGCCCACAGATTGGTTGCTAGAGGTTACAGCACATCATCTCCTCACTGCCTGCACACCATGGACTGGGGAGCACAGAGTCGCTTTCCTGACACCACAGAAATGTGCTGCCCTTTAGCAGATACACAGCAGTGTCAATCATTTATCAATGGCACCCTCATGCATCTGCTGACATGTGCTGTGAACTTTCAAGCATGCCTTTGTCTCCCCAGTGGGCAGCATCCAGTATAGGTGATGGTGAATATGACCTCAGGGGGACATGATATACATAGGAATGCCACCTTTGTTTACATATCAGTGCAGCTGGCCGCCACTATTTACATATGAATGCTGCCGCTATTTACATATCAATGCCGGTTATTTACATGTAAACATAGGGTCTGCAGGTGAGTCATCTGTACACAACAATAGGGCAGAGTTGGGCAGCTTTAGTTGCAGCACTTAGATATCGGGACACAGCACAGCTCTAAAACTTCAAGGAACAAGGGAATTTAAACCAGGATAGTTGGCAAGTATGAGGCAGCTGCTTTGGGCCCCACAACAATGACAGGGCCCAGGGCAGCTGCCCCTTTTACCCTGCCTTAAAGACGGCCCTGAGCGCAGGATTTCCGTGTCCCTGCCTCCTCTTTGCCACTTGTGCCGCTTCGCTGTGGCGTCTCCTGGAGAGCTCGATACACGCCTTGGCCAGGGTCACCGTGCGTGACAACGCGCTCTTCTCACCGGGGCTCTGTTCCAGGGAGGCATTGTGGGCACCCGTCATGCCCAAGAGAAGCAACCACTGCCCGCTACACAACAAGAGAGAAATATCAACATGGGCGCAGCAGTGAATACATACCCAACCTCCATTATCTGCAAAGCGTAAACCAATATCAGTTAAGGGTGGAGTGCGCCTTTAAGGTTCTTCTATTAAAGGAATCTTTACTCTTTTTATTAAAAAAAAAAAAAGGAGTCCCCACCCAATAGGAATACCTCAGCGTTTAGTGGATCCTGGTGATATAAAACCTCCTAAGCCTCTTCTGAAAATACTAATTTCCTGGCTGTCGTGCTGATCCAATGGCTTCAGGCAACTGCTAATTCTTTCTTGTCTATTGGGGGACACACACATTTTTAGACCATAGGGTTACACTCCCACCTACAGGGGGACTGGATATTGACAATAGGAAAAAGCTAACACCCCAGCACTGAGTTCAACAATAACCCCCCCCCCCAGCACTGGTGTCAGTGAGTGCAATAATAACCCCAAGCATTGGTGTCAGTGGATGCAATATTAACCACCAGCATTGATGTCATGAGTGAAACAATAACCCCCAACATTGGTGTCACTGAGAGCAATAATAACCTCCAGCAATAGTGTTACTAAGTGCAGTAATGACCCCCAGCTTTGGTGTCAGTGAGTGCAATAATAACCCCCAGTATCAGTGTCAGTGAGTGCAATAATAACCCCCATTATCTGTGTCAGTGAGTGCAATAATAACCCCCATCATTGGTGTCAGTGAGTTCAACAATAACCCCCGCAATGGTGTCAGTGAGTGCAATAATGACCCCCAGCATTGGTGTCAGTGAGTGCAATAATAACCCCCAGCATTAGTGTCAGTGCGTGCAATAATAACCCACAGAATTTGTGACAGTGAGTGCAATAATAACCCCCAGTATCGGTATCAGTGAAGGCAATGATAACCCCCCCAGCATTGGTGTCAGTGGATGCGATATCAACTCCCAGCATTGGTGTTGGTGGACACAGTAATAACCCCTAGCTTTGGTGTCACCGAGTTCAATACTAACCCCAGCATTGGTGTCAATGGATGCAATGTTTACCACCAGCATTGATGCCACTGAGTGAAACAATAACCCCCAACATTGGTGTCAGTGAGTTCGATAATAACCCCCAACATTGGTGTCACTGAGAGCAATAATAACCCTCAGAATTGGTTTCATTGTCTGCAATAATAACCTCCAGCACTGGTGTTACTGAGTGCAGTAATGACCTCCAGCTTTGGTGTCAGTGAGTGCAATAATAACCCCCAGCATTAGTGTCAGTGAGTGCAATAACCCAAGAATTTGTGACAGTGAGTGCAATCATAATCCCCAGTATTGATATCAGTGAAGGCAATAATAACCCCCCCAGCATTGGTGTCAGTGGATGCCATATCAACTCCCAGCATCGGTGTTGGTGGACACAGTAATAACCTTCAGCTTTGATGTCACTGAGTTCAATACTAACCCCCAGCATTGGTGTCAGTGGATGCAATATTAACCACCAGCATTGACGTCACTGAGTGAAACAATAACCCCCAACATTGGTGTCAGTGAGTTCAATAATAACCCCCAACATTGGTGTCACTGAGAGCAATAATAACCCCCAGCATTGGTGTCACTGAGTGCAATAATAACGCCCAGCATTGGTTTCATTGTCTGCAATAATAACCTCCAGCACTGTTGTTACTGAGTGCAGTAATGACCTCCAGCTTTGGTGTCAGTGAGTGCAATAATAACCTCCAGTATCGGTGTCAGTGGGTGCAATAATAACCCCCAGTATCAGTGTGAGTAAGTGCAATAATAACCCCCAACATTGGTGTCAGTGAGTTCAATAATAACCCCCAGCATTGGTGTCACTGAGTGCAATAATAACCCCCAGTATCAGTGTCAGTGAGTGCAATAATGACCCCCAGCATTGGTGTCAGTGAGTGCAATAATAACCCTCAGTATCAATGTCAGTGAGTGCAATAATAACCCCCAGTATCAGTGTCAGTGAGTGCAATAATAACCCCCAGTATCAGTGTCAGTGAGTGCAATAATGACCCCCAGCATTGGTGTCAGTGAGTGCAATAATAACCCCCAGTATCAGTGTCAGTGAGTGCAATAATAACCCTCAGTATCAGTGTCAGTGAGTGCAATAATAACCCCCAGTATCAGTGTCAGTGAGTGCAATAATAACCCCCAGCATTGGTGTCAGTGAGTGCAATAATAACCCCCAGTATCAGTGTCAGTGAGTGCAATAATAACCCCCAGTATCGGTGTCAGTGAGTGCAATAATGACCCCCAGCATTGGTGTCAGTGAGTGCAATGATAACCCCCAGTATCAGTGTCAGTGAGTGCAATAATGACCCCCAGCATTGGTGTCAGTGAGTGCAATAATAACCCCCAGCATTGGTGTCAGTGAGTGCAATAATAACCCCCAGTATCAGTGTCAGTGAGTGCAATAATGACCCCCAGCATTGGTGTCAGTGAGTGCAATAATAACCCCCAGCATTACTGTCAGTGAGTGCAATAACCCCAGAATTCGTGACAGTGAGTGCAATAAAAACCCCAGTATTGATATCAGTGAAGGCAATGAAAAAGTTCATATAATTGCAAAGATCTTTCTGCTGGTTTTATGGTTGAGTAATTTCTTTATGATGGCTGGGATGATCCTGCAAGATCTTGGGCCCCACCAGGCAGTGTGTTCACTGATCAGCAGTTCAGGGCCTTCCTCAAATCCCTAATGGGGCTCTCCACCCTATACTGGTGGTAACCTTATTTTGTCAGATGTCCCTTCACATGCATAGAGCACTATAGCTGCTTGGTTGGGACACTGATGATCCACCCAACGAGCATTTAACTGGGCTACCTTTCCAGAGACTTTGTCTCTTCAGACCCCTTATTGACAAGGTCATTAGTGACACATTTTTTCACTTTAGGGCACCCCTTTCCCCAACACAGGAGGACTTTGGTGGGGCTCAGTTCAGAACCCTTTTCCCACTTAGGCTATAGAGTTCAAGGCCAGTGCTTCACTAACCCCTCTGTTAACCCTTCTGTTAACCGTTCGCACTTCTACAAGAACACCGCTGAGCCCCTTCCAGTACCATTTAGCTTTCAACCTCTGTTGGGGGATCTCCAGACCTTCAAGGTTGTCCTGGGCCAGTTCCTATTGTTTCTTCTCCTGATGAGGACCTGCATTATCAGAATACCCGAGCTATTCTGGTCATTCCTGAATGCCCTGACTCACAGGTCTATTCTAGTGCCCTGTCAGGACATGAGGCATGCTTAGACGATCCTCCCTGAAGAGGGTCAGTTTTCAGGATTCCTGTGAATCGACTCAACACTTTGGAGAGGCCTGTCAATAGCAAGCTTTGCCTGGACACAACTTTCAGGTTTCTTGGTGCCAGTACCAGTGGGCCTCTTGAAATCTTAATCCTAGTGTGTCCTTACCCTATGACTGAAGACCTAACTTCAGGACAGGACACCCAGAAAGTATCCTTGGACCTGGTAGTTGCTGTTGCTACTCCTCAGTCTATGGAGGTGAGCGAAGTGCCCTCAGCTTGGTATAAGCTCCTCTTATTGAAGGGCCTCCAGTCATGAGGCTTCTGTCAGTATCTCCAGATCAGGGAGATCCTACTTTGACAGAGAATCAGCTTCCTTACTGGATCTTTGATGGAAATCTCTTTGTGCAATAGACACACTAGTTCTGGAAGGGCCTTGGTCTGATGACACGGCTTCCTTGTCGGATGACATTGGGTGTGATATTCTTGACTGTGCTGTCAGACTTGAGGACAAGGTTTCTCTGAGTCTTCTTTACGGATGGTCCCCACTTTGGAGTGCGAAGATTCGGTACTGGGATGCTCCTCATTCCCTGCACAGCTGAACATATCAATTGCTGGATGGTCTGGGGCCCTCCAGGTCTGCCAGCAAATGCCATTATTAACACCAATTGGAGAGGAGAGGATTGGTATGGAGAACTTTCTCACCAGGAGATGGGTACTTCCCTTGCGGCTGAGGTTTACCCTCATGAGGAGGTTCTGTCAGGCCCTCTACTTATTCCTGCCCCTCATAAGATGTTTGTTTTTAGCACTACTACAGCTAATGTTTCTACCGCTCGCTTCTTGGTTAAGGATGCATTTCCTTCTTGGGGCAGGATAAAGATTCCTAGAATCATCATGAGTTCTGTTGGGCAGGTTTGCAAAGTTCATCTATCTACCCAGAGCCTCCCATTGATATTCAACAAAAGGAAGCAGCACTTGTTCGGAGTCCCTATGAGGAGTTGAGATTATGGTGCTCAAGCTTAAAATGTCTTCCACTCACTCAGACTGACGCCATAATGAAGATAAACAGCCAGCAACCCGAAACATCCAAATGTGATAATCTTTATTTGCTACAGGGTAAGTACAGATTTAAAAAGTTTACTGTTAAGGCCAAAAGTCATAGCCCCTCCCTTAGAGATTATCTAGCTGTCTACCATCTCTCACTGTCAGTGTTCTTATACACCAGTATGGGGAGGCTGTTATTCTTTACTGCCTACCCTTAAAAAGTTCCTCGGGCACCCTATTTTTCCTAGGTCAGGCTGGTTTAGGGGTACTTTTTTTTTTTTCAGTTATTATGCAGTAAGGATACTAGAGGTTGCATGTTCTAACTGGAAATTGGGTTGTCTGGCCAGGCAATATCCTTTTTCTTACCCTTCCCTAATTCCTAGGTCTTAGGTTTTCAGGCTTGTGCCTTCTCTTAGGTAGATAGGCAGGTGTTCTTCATAGTCCTGTTGTACCATGCTTTTCATCAGAGACTTGTTTCTGGGTGTTGTACCATTGGACTGTTTTTGGTATTGGTCTAGTTGTCCTTTGCAGGCGCTTTGTTGTCCCACTTGTTTGGTGGATTGTTGGTGGTCTACCTCTGCCTTAGCTGATTCAGGCTCAAGGTCCTTCTAGAAGCATCCAGTGAATTGTTGGTGGTCTACCTCTGCCTTAGCTGGTTCGGGTTAAATGTCCTTCAAGAAGCATCTTGTGGATTATTAGTGGCCTACCTCTGCCATATCTAACAAGCATCCAGTGGATTGTTGGTGGTCTATCTCTGCCTTAGCTTGGTTGGACTTAAAGTGGTTGTCAATCTGTGACAACCACTTTAACCTACAGGTAAGTCTATAATAAGGCTTACGAGTAGGTGCCCTGCACATCTCCTAATCCTGCACGATTTAGGAGGTATTCAGTGTACTTGCATTGCTGATGTCATTCGACACATGTGCAGTGAAGAAACATTCTTCCGTGCCATTTCTTCACTGACATCGTGCCGTGACTGGCGGCTCCCACGCGCATGTGCAGAGGTGACGTCACGCGACTCCGGCCAGTCACAGAGCCAGAGTCATGGCCCAGAAAGAAGAGGGGGTGAAGATGGACGCTGCCTGCACAGGTGACATCGCTGGACATCGCAGGCTTTGTTTGCAGGTGAGTGAAACATAATGGGCTACTATGAGATGCATAGTAGCCCATTATGCTTCTACTTTGCAGGGGGAATATAGAGGAAGTAAACTCCATCAGGGTTTACTTCCTCTTTAAGATCTTTCAAAAATCATCCCGTGGATTGTTGGTGGTCTAGCTCTGCCTTAGCTTGGTTGGACTCAAGGTCCTTCAGGAAGCATCCAGTGGATTGTTGGTGGTCTAAACCAATATTCTATCAGCGCAACCTTCTAATACTTAGTGTAAACAATAAAGTGTACATACTGTAAATGTATTATAGAATATAAATACAGACCATTAAAAATACTGTGCAAAAAATAAAGTGCAAGATTATTATAAATATTACACCTAGTTGCTGGTAACACTGAAAAACCTGTTCACTTCACATTAATTGAATATAATACCAACACAGGGCTGCGCTACTAGTATACAATCACACATTACTAGAGCTGACCGAACCCGAACTGTAAAGTTCAGGTCCATACCGAACTTTCGGGTTTCCATGTCCCGAACCCGAACGTTTGAGAAAAACTCTGGGTTCGGGTTCTGGTATTTTATCACGCATGTTGAATAGCTGCAGGGCAGCCAATCAACAAGCGTTTCACTGGTTTTCCCTAGAAGCCATCACAGCCATGCCTACTAATGGCATGGCTGTGATTGGCCAGTGCATCATGTGACCCAGCCTCTATATGAGGCTGGATTCACAGTGCTGCATGTCACATGCTCTCAGGTTAGTGTAGGGAGAGGATGCTGCCGGTGCTGTGAGGGATAGATTGTGGGGACAGATTGCAGATCTAATAACTAGGTAGAGATTACTACTACTGCTGTGAGGGACAGATTGCAGTGATAATAACATCTCATCCTGCATTACAGAACGATCTCTCATCCTGCATTACAGAACGATCTGATTACAGAACGATCTCTCATCCTGCATTACAGAACGATCTGATTACAGAACGATCTCTCATCCTGCATTACAGAACGATCTGATGCTGGACTAGATAGAGATTACTACTGCTTTGAGGGACAGATTGCAGATCAAATAACATCTCACATTTTCTTCCTTTTTGCAGCCCTCTAGCACTTTCCAGGACTTTTTTACAGCCATTTTTGTGCCGAAAAGTTCAGGTCCCCATTGACTTCAATGGGGTTCGGGGTCAAGTTCAGGTAACGTTCGGTACCGTACCCGAACGTTTCCGCGAAATTCAGCCGAACCCGCCGAACCTGAACATCCAGGTGTTCGCTCAACTCTACACATTACAAAACAAATAACAGTTGGTGACGTCATCCCGCGGTCATCGTATTTTTACATGGAGATTGATATGCTTGAATAGTCTGCACTGCTTAAGTGCCGTACTTGTGAGTACAGTATTCTGTATGCTGTTTTTACTTGAGGAATAAAATTATTGATACAGAGAGCACTAGATCCCGTGTTTTTGTCCCCATATACAGTATGCCTGAATTCCTTGAGGGAGATTCGTAGCTGTGTAAGCCATTGAGAAGGAAGAGGGAGATACGGAGGGCTAAGATGCTGGCAGCATGTCAGGTCGGTCTAGTGATTACCCTTTTAAAAGTGGACCTGCTGTATCTGACCCATTGGTAAAACGGGGTCAGATTATGAGGTGAGCGGCCAGAGCACACTGGTGGAGGAGAGCATTACACTTGTGGATATTATAGATATTATTATAGGCACAATTTGGTGAAGTTTGAATTCCAGATGTCATTTGTGGATACAGCAGTCATTTGTGGGACCAAACACAAAGATGTTTTTATTGTGTTACAACATTATATACTGTTATTTATTGTTTTGTAATGTGTGATTGTATACTAGTAGCGCAGCATTGTGTTGGTATTATACTATCTCTGCCTTAGCTTGGATGGGCTCAAGGTCCTTCAAGAAGCATCCAGTGAACTGTTGGTGGTCTATCTCTGCCTTAGCTGGGTTGGGCTAAAGCAGTGGTTCTCAACTCCGGTCCTCAGGACCCACCAACAGGCCAGATTTTAGGTATTACCTTAGGGAAATGCAGACTAGAATACTGCAATTGCTGAGCAGCAAATGATATCACCTGGGATGTATTTCAGTTATCCTGCAAACCTGGCCTGTTAGTGGGTCCCGAGGACCGGAGTTGAGAACCACTGGGCTAAAGGTTCTTCAAGAAGCATCCTTCCCTTGACAGTGGTTCTTGACTGGTCGGGAATGACAGACTGATCCTCTGAGACCTCCCTCTTCTTAGCGGTAGCCCCTCTGCTTGGTTGGATCCTCTTGTCACATGACTTTGATTCCGTTATTGGAATTTTAAATACTTCCAAATTACTTCTGAGGTCCATGTTTGTCTTGGACCTCTTGTCTACTCCTCAGTTAGGCTGCTTTCTCGAGTCCTGCTGGTCTCAGAGTCTCTGTGTACCTCAATTGACAGGAAAAAGCAGGATTTTTGTACTCACCATAACATCTTTTTTCTTGGAGTCCATTGTGGTGCCCCCCCCCCCCCCGTGTTTTTAGGCGCTAATACTGCTTGCTCACAAACCTGAAGCATGCTGGGTAGAAGGTGGGATCTGAGGCCGCAGTATAACCTGTTCCTGTTGTCCCCAATGGACTCCAAGAAAAAGGTTTTAAGGTACTACGAGAATCTTATTTTTCAGAAGACCATCAATGGCAATTCTGACTCCCCTGGCACAGGTTTCCCCGTGGATTCTGAACCCACCAGACTCTGTTGTCCCAGCCCCCCTCACCCCCTGGAGTCTCATTCCTCCTCCTGTAGGATTGGTCAGTTACCTCTCCTTACTCGCCCAGTTGTCTTGGCTCATTGCATCGCCCAGGTAAGCCTTGATGCCCAGTATGATGGTCTGTGTGCACTCCTAGGTGGAATGAAGTTGTATCTGACCAGGGTGGACTCGTAGCAGCTCCTGGAAGCTGAGGACGGGGAAGGGCCATCACTGCACCAGGTCCTGCAGCACCAGAGTCTTCCTCCCCAGGAAGGTGGCAGTGAAGAGCGGCGCGTAGAGAACGCAGGGGATGAAGCCCAGCGCCCAGCAGAGAGAGGCGTGGTCACTCACCACCTTCTGTGCATACATGTATACCACAGACAGCATGGCTTCGCCCCCATTATCTCCTTCCCTGGAAAGACAAAAATCACACAGCGCTCAAATATGAGGGATACCAGTCATGGAGACCACCTGAAGATACCAGCTTGGTTGCCACTCCCATTGTCTTCCTTCACGCTTCATGAGTCATTGGCCTGGAACAAGTAAGCAGCCAGTGAGGGCCAAATACGTTTTCTGTTGTGGTCAGGGGCTCAGCATGGCAGCCAGGAAACTGGCATTTCCAGAAGATCAGTCTCCTTATTGGTCTCATAACAGGAGCAACACTTTACCAGTTCTGTAACAAAAGTCTAGGAAGGTGGATTTGGCGCTCTGAACTTGCATGAAGCTCACAGAAATGACTGGTCTGTCCTAACGCAGCGCACATTAATGCACTGCAAAGGCGTGCACATCGTCTCATCTGTGCCGCTGCAATGGCAGCCCATTCATTTGGTCTCAATTCACACTTGTGCAACCTGCCATGCGACTTTGGACACATAAAATGGAAAAGTCCTAGAAGTCACACATCTCTGCAAAACCCTATAAGAAGGTGTATGACAGCCTCAGCCTGGGCTAAGCGTTTCACTCCACTTTGGACACAAAATCGCAGCCCTTGTATTTCAACGGAAGCCATTCAAATCTATGTGACTTAAAGGTTGCAAAGACTTTAAAAAGGTCCCTGCACTATTTGGTGCAACTAGAGTGCAACAGAATGCAATGTAACCTCTCAAAATTGCATCTTAATGTTATCAATGCGGCAGTTGTTCAACAGTCAAAGCCAAAGTCGCATCCAAGTCACAATGGACTATGAAGTCGCACAAGTGTGAATAGAACCTTTTAAGTGGAGGGTGTTAATGCATGACATAATGAGTGTTAAGGGCACCGCACCAGAATGGACAGGTGTGAATGGGCCCCATTGGGTTCCTACTGTTCTCTGGGGTTCCGTTGGAGGGATTTCACCTCATTTCCTGTCCTGGTGACAATGGTTTTATCAGACAGGAAGTGAGGGGAACTCTCACACAAGGGCAATGACAAATACATAGACATTGTATAGAGTTAGTTTTAGGTGGAGTCACACTTTCACCCCCCCTGGAAGCTGCCATGATTTTCTATCCCCATAATGGCGCCAATTTCAGCTGTAAAATGAATCTGTCAGTGGCGTGTTGGGCATCACTCCCGTCGGGTCCAGAGCCATCAACTTATCTGCGGACTAGGGGGGGTCAGACGATGGACGGTTCTGGGGTTGTCACACACCTGCAAAGACTCTGAGTTGG
>BLSH010367536.1:60454-73249 GCA_018402905.1 Glandirana rugosa | reverse complement strand
CTACTTGTGACTACACCGTACCAACTCGTACACGTTCCGTCTCTCCTTATTCATGCCCATTTGTGCTTCATTCATGCCCATCTGTGCCTCATCAATGCCTCATCCATGCCCATCCATGCCTCACCCACACCTCATCCTTGCCTCATTCATTCCCATCTGTGCCTTATCCATGCCCATCTGTGCCTCATCCATGCCCATCTGTGCCTCATCAATGCCTCATCCGTATCTCATTCATGCCCATCTGTGCCTCATCCATGACTCATCCATGCCCAATCAGTGCTTATCCGTGCCCCATTGATGCCTCACCTGTGCCACATCCATGCCTCATCCATGCCACATCAGTGCTCATCTGTACCTCATCCATTCCCTTCTCTGCCTCATCCATATCACATCCATGCCTCATTAGGCCTCATCTGTACCTCATGCATGGTCATTCATGCCACATCTCTGCCTTGCACATGCTCAACCATGCCACATCAGTGTTCATCCATGCCACATCAGTGCCACTACAGTGCTTATCAAAGCCCTACAGTGCCTCACAAAAGTGTAATAGGTAGTCAGGAAATTTGATTTGTAATTTTATGTCCCTAGAGCACCCAATGGTGCCCCCTGAATGTTGGGCCTCTGTAAAAGTCTAACATATGTGGTATCACCATACTCAGGAGTAGAAGAATGTATTTTATGTCTTAGAAATATCTTATAAATAGACCATTTTGTGTAAAAAAATGCCTTTTCATTTTCTTTTCACATTTTCCAAAAACTTGTGGGAAAAAATGACATGTTCAAAAGACTCATCATGCCTCATAGATTATACGTTGGGGTGTTTGCTTTCCAAAATGGGGTCACTTTGTGGGCAATTCTATTCTCCTGGTGCTCCAGGGCCTTCAAACGTGTGATAGGTTGTCAGGAAATTAGATGTGTAATTGATGTCCTTAGAATGCCTGACGGTGCTCCCTGCATGTTAGGCCTCTGTATGTGGCCAGTCGGTGTAAAAGTCTCACACATGTGGTATCGCCATACTCAGGAGGAGTAGCAGAATATATTTTGGGGTGTTGTTGGAAGTTTGCATATGCTGTATGTCAGAAATAAAAAACATAAATAAAAAATAAAAAAATCTTAATTTTGAAAAGAATTGTGGGAAAAAATTTCAACTTAAAAAAACTCACCATGCCTCTTACTAAGTACCTTGGACTGTCTGCTCTCCAAAAGGGTAATTTGGGGGGTATTTGTACTTTCCTGGCATGTCAGGGTCTCAAGAAATGAGATCGGCCATCGGTGCATCGGGTGTGATCAATTTTCAGTGATTGGCACCATAGCTTGTAGACTCAATAACTTTTATAAAAACCAAATAATATACACTGATTTGGGTTATTTTTTACCAAACATATGTAGCAGTATAAATGTTGGCCAAAATTTATAAAGAAAAATTACTAATTTGCAAAATTTTATAACCAAAACAAAGAAAAATGCATTTTTTTACAAAATTTTTGGTCACTTTTCATTTATAGCGCAAAAAAACCCCCAGTGGTGATTAAATACTCCCAAAAGAAAGCTCTATTTGTGTGAAAAAAGGATAAAAAGTTAATATGGGTACAGTGTTGCACGAATGAGTAATTGTCATTCACATGTGAGAGCACTGAAAGCTGAAAATTGGCCTGGTTAGGAAGGGGGTATAAGTGCCCAGTGGGCAAGTAGGTAAATGATAGAGTTAGAATATCAACCAAAAATCCAGAAAAAAAGACATGATACAAATGTTATAAATTGAGTTGCAGTTCAGTGAATAGAGTTGGGCCAACGCTTCGGGCCGAGCAAAAGTTCAAACATCGCCTGTTTGACTGTTCGGTGAACACCCTTCAATGCACTGTGCACTACACAGTGCATTCTAAAACCTAATTGGGCAAAGCCCAATCAGGGTGCAGTGAATAGCTGGTTGTTAAGGAGCCGGGCCGGGAAGCCAGCCATTATGTCCCTAACAACCAATGAGTCATCAGTTGTCAATGGGCTTCTCCTCTTACAGCTGAATAAAAAAAAAAAAAACATTGCCGGCAATAACACAGTGAAAAAAATGGCATGGGGGTCCCCCCAATCCATACCAAGCCCTTATCCGAGCATGCAGCCTGGAAGGCCAGGAAAGGGGGGTGGGGGGCACCCCCCCGAACCATACCAGGCCACATGCCCTCTGTGACGATATCACATGTGAAACACACACAAAGTAATGATATAACGTGCAAGACGCACGTAGCAATGACTCCATCTTGTAAGGGGACCCCATTTCGTCAGCAGAACGGAATGCTAAGTTTTAACAAGCTGGCAGCTCTTACCACAAGCTCCTCCCTTCCTGCTCCAGATAGATTTCAAAAGACCACCTGGCCATGTTATCTGAAAGCCAGGAAGAGAGGTCTGTTTATGTTTATTTTAAGAGCTATAAACCGAACTGATGTTCGGACATGCGAGCATCATAAATCACACAGGAAACTCTGGCCCCAGAGTGACCCCATCCCTGCCTTCAAACTTACCAAAAATACATATAGTTCATAACTTCAGTTAGGAACATGACATATCGATAATACGTACATATTTGGATGCGGAAGTTCATACCGTGTAAAATTAGTATAAACGTCAAGGACTTCGATAGTACGGGGAGGCAAAACTACTGTATTCCTTTCCCAGGGTCCCAGAAGGTGCCAGACCCTCGTGCTTGGACTTATTTTAACTTACTGTATATGCTGAGGTTGAATTCCTTAATGTGAGGTTTACTGGGCGGCCCAATCACAAAATATGATTTTTCATACAGAGCTTGTGAATTAGGGAAGATTATATTTCACGACCCGCCCTGGACAGCCTCAGAATCCGCCTCACTCATGTGAGTGGTCAGGGGCATACAGCCCCACCCCTTGTCAACCAGAGAAAAAGGGACTGCTAAAACCAACTTCCAGTTCTCATTTCCCATCAACGAACCAACATCAGAGAACCAGGGAATCATCTTCGAAACACTGATTAGTCACGGACATTTCAAAAGCAAGTATTTATTTCATTCTGTTTCTTTGCTGCTGTATTTTTGTCTCATTGCTTTGTAACATTCTTTTTATTTCATTATTAAACCTTATTTTGAAAAGTGTTAATTTTGTCCCTAAAGCTCTTAATACAGCTATCACGAATCTGTTCCTTTGAGGAGCGCTTCTGTTTTTAAAATAACGCCTCTGAATATACATGTCTGCGGTGACAGCATGTGTTACAGGTGGTTATTCTAAAATATTGGTATTGCTAAAACTCCGAGCGCCTCTTGCGCTCAAATAGAGGTGGTGGCAGAGAAAGGGTTAATTTTTCAAATTAGCCTGGTAACAATCGCTCTCAGGCCGCTGGCATTTAGACGGTGGTCCCGCAAACTGGGAAATCTTTGTGCTGAAAGCAGCTGAGAGTGGCATTGTTACGTTCGTGACAAGCATGCTGTTAGATCAAGGGGGTCCTCAGCCACCTCTCGTGAGGAGGGCAGCAATTTGATACCCGCGTTCGTCACACCCTCAACATGGGGGTTGCTTTGGGGCAGGGGGCTCTGCCCCCTACCCCAAAGCACCTTGTCCCCATGTTGATGGGGCAAGGGCCTCATCCCCACAGCACTGGGCTGTGGTTGTAGGGGTCTGCGGACAGGAAGATTATTGGAATCTGGAAGCCCCCTAAGATCCCAGCCCCCCATGTGAATGAGTATGGGGTACATAGTAAAGGAGGCTTGCTTAAGGGGATTTCCAGAATCCAATAAGCCCCCTATCTGCAGACCCCCACAACCACAGCCTAGGGTTGTGGGGATGAGGCCCTTGTCCCCATCAACACGGGGACTAGGTGATTTGGGATGGGGAGGCAGAGACCATTTCAAGGGGTATGAATACTTTTTCAAGGCACTGTAACTATGGTGTAGGCCAAATTCTGTTCACAGAAATCGACATGATTAAGAATGACAATTGATTATTTATCTGAATGTTTGCTTTACCCTGAAGACTGGGACTCCCTTTCTCTAAGCATGAAAAAATGTGGTCATTTTTCTTCTAACAGATGCCTTATCTTTGAGTGTTGTCACTTGCTGCACACACCGGAGCAGGACAGCCCTACTGCAGCAGGTAGGACAGGCTGAAGACTGCACCCCACCGCCTGATATGACACTTCAGCTGGTGTACAGAGGATGATTGGAACTTACAAATAGGGGGGAATGCAAGTGTATTCTATCCCAATGTCTTCAGGTTATATCTCCTTCTTGGTGCAGATGCTAGACAAAGCACTCAGAGATGTCAGGGTAGCAGTGCAGGACCTAAACAACGGCTGAGCTCTGGAAGCTGTGCCCATAAAAAGGCAAGCAGAGGGCAAAGCACTAATCACTGGTATTCCCAGTGGTCTCTATGCAGCTAAAACTTTTCCTACTGACTTACCATGCCTCGTTCTGCACTGTGTCTCTGCATGAAGGTGACCATCTTGGTAGAGAAGCAGGGCTTTGCTTCATGTCAGAGCTGCCCCCTGATGACTGGTGGGATAATGATACAGGTGGAGGAAGCACAGATCCACTGAATGCATGAAGCAGAAGCAGGGAGATCCTTGCACTATGGCTCCTCTGTAACAGCTTCCTCTCCATTATAGAGAACGGTGAGTGGCACAGTAGGGGCCTCACAAAAACTCACTCCAGTTCTGGTGAGACTCAGAGTCAGAGGCAGCAGTGTCTTAGGTTATCTCACACAGCAGATATACAGCTATGAAGAACAGGAATTCCTTGGCATAGGAAGTGACCTATTATCAGGATAGCCTAGGCACAGGAAGAGACCTGATATCAGGATAGCCTAGGCACAGGAAGTGACCTCATATCAGGAGTGCCCTGGCACAGGAAGTGACCTGACATCAGGAGTGCCCTGGCACAGGAAGTGACCTCATATCAGGAGTGCCCTTGCACAGGAAGTGACCTCATATCAGGAGTGCCCTGGCACAGGAAATGACCGGATATCAAGATAGCCTAGGCACAGGGCATAGACTATCTTTTGGAGAAATTCAATACAGTAGGTTTTTCAGGTTCGGTCTTCAAGTCTCACTAATTCCACATCATAAAAAAAACAATCAATAAATGGTGTATTCCATACTCACCCAGTCACTATGAGATTCCTTTTCTGTATTTTGCAAAAATCATGGTTGATCCTGCTGCTCTCTATCTCCCCCTTCTGTCCATGTTGAGCTAGGGATTTTGCAGCTGTGGCGGCAGCTCTGCACATGCTCAGTTCTCAGTGATTTTCTATGCTGAGCATTTCCTCCCTATCACATCTGAGCAGCCCATGTGACTATAGAGTCACACATGAGGCTGTATACACAGTGATCAATAACAGCCCACTCCCTCCTTCCTCCTCCTCCATGCCCACTAACCAGCTAAACACAAAGGGGGCAGGATATTACATGTAGATTGATGGAGGCTTTACCTCCCTTTTAGTCTAAGCCACAGGCTGGAGGGGCGTCACACAGCCTGTGACTGGCAGAAATCCGCCCACACCATGTTATTTCCACAAAATAATAAAGATTTCATTTCAGATATACAAAATGATTGCATGACAATTTAGAACAGTTTGATATTAATTATTTATTTTTACTCCAAAGGCTGTTTTTTTATGTTGAACATGTGACCGTCAGCAGAGGACTAGAAGCTCCTCCTGCTTATGTTTCCCTACAGACAGGCTGGGAGAGAGCAGGGTCATGTGACAGCTGGCTATCCAATAGGAGAAAGGGACTCAGATGTTTTCTTTTATTAAAATAATTACATTTGCCATCCCCATAGAGAAATAGAAGGGAGAATGAACATTACACAGCGAGGGCTTAGGATCACTTTAAGCACAATTTACATTTCTAGCTTTCCCCAACAACATAACTCAGCTTCACTTTTCAAATTCAGTTCCACTTCAAAGCAAAACTCCATAAAATATAACTTTTTAGAGTGAATGAGGAAGAGGTAAAATATAGATAGAGATATAAATCACACCGCTCCCTCCATGGTAGACCACATGCACCAGGATTTGCTGTTTACTAATGATAAGCAGAACTGCCACGGGTTCAGAAGTTCAAATGCTGAATCCCCACCCTATTAAAAACCAATGGCTGTCAAATTAAAAAAATAGCACGGTGTTGGGCATTGCCCTGGGGAACACGTACCAATGCAAAAAAGTTTGGCCAGGAGATGTGATTTTTCAAATGCTTAACGCGGAGTCCCGCCCACATAATTTTTTTTTTCTGGCATCCACCTAGTTAGTATTCATTACATAAATAAAGTAATTGATAGCTTTAAATCCGGGTAGTCTTCCTATTTATTTTGTACTTTGCTGATATTTTCTTTACTGGGAGTTGCCATCTTGGCTGTGGGCATGTGAAGCCCACTCTCACCCTCCTCCAGTCTCTTCCTGGATAAGGTGCATGCTGGATAACCAGCATGCACCTCTCAATCTTGAGTGTATGCCTCGTTGCCATGCCATATGGCAACATAGATAACATGTCTCTCCCCCACAAAATTACGTTGTTTCCTGTCTGGAGATAACGCAATTTTACAGCTCAGGGATGCCCATTGACTCATGGGAAATGATGACTCACATCTCCCATGAGCCCAGACGAGGCAGGAAGGGATGCAGAGTGGAAGACTACAGGGGCCACATAGCAACAGCGCACTTAGGGGGAGTATAACATTTTTTTTCCCAAAGATGATTCATCATGCATAGAGGATTTGAAATATATAAAGATGTTAAATTATAAAAACAGTGCAGCGCTAATCCGAGTGAATATTCCTATGATAAGTATACATGTAAAAGTTATAGACAATTAATATCAACTGTTGAAATTTACATATAAACAAAAAGTGCAATAGAACCCTCAAGCGTGAAATCAAGCCCAAGAGTCCAAAAATCCAGTGAATAAATATGTGTTCATATTGATTCGGAAAGTTCCTCTATTCAATCATATGATAACTGTTCATATGATGCAGTAATCCAGAGGTTAGGGGTATCAACCCGGGGATAAAGGGAGGAAGGCAGGTTATCACCCACATACAGTGTCACCACCACCAGGAGAAATACAAGGTACTCTTACCAGGTATAACTGGGTAAACAGCATATACATCCACCAGGGCCCATCTAGAGGGCCACCATCAGAATTCCTGGGGTAACGACTCTTCCTCCAGGGGGCACACTCAGACTGTACCCTTCACAGCACCATCCAGTATGGACAAAGACATCCACATCAAAGCCTCTTGATCATAGACAGACTTTTAAGGGTATCCCAATACATGCTCCAGGATAAAAACGTTCACAAATGGAATTCCACAAATAAAACCTGAAATGGCGCAATGGTACAAAGCAGGCTCACATCATTCGACACGTTTCGTCTCACAAGGGGTAGAAGTCTTGTGAGACGAAACGCGTCGGATGACGTGAGCCTGCTTTGTACCATTGCGCCATTTCATGTTTTATTTGTGGAATTCCATTTGTGAACGTTTTTATCCTGGAGCATGTATTGGGATACCCTTAAAAGTCTGTCTATGATCAAGAGGCTTTGATGTACGGGACGCGGCAGGGCTGCCCCCTCTCGCCCCTAATCTTCATTTTGACACTGGAACCGTTCCTGTGTACAATCAGGGCTAACCCGGACATTCCGGGCTTCAGTAAATCGTCTGGATCCCATAAGGTGGCAGCGTTTGCCGACGACCTGATTTTCTTCGTCACGGACCCAGTTACCACCCTCCCAATACTTCTGCAGGCCATCCAGCCATATGGTTCCTTGTTCCATTTTAAAGTAAACTACAGTAAGTCTTCGGCCCTTAATATTTCCGTGGGTTCCGAAGCGATTGGGTCTCTTTCCCCTTCCAAAGGGCGGATACATCACTCAAGTATTTGGGAACTTATATCACTGCAGACCTCTCTAAACTGTATGAAGCCAATTATGAGCCCCTCCTCACTAAGACCAGGAAGGACCTACTGCACTGGCATTCCTTAACACTAACATGGTTCGGGCGCTGCGGTGCGCTTAAAATGACGGTCTTGCCACATATTTTGTACATCCTCCAAGCCATTCCAATCTGGTTGCCTTCCCACTTCTTCCGAACAATCTCACAGGTGTTCAGGAAGTTTGTCTGGTCCCACCAGAGGCCGAGACAGGCCTTACACAGGCTGTCGCTCCCAAAGCCATCGGGTGGGCTTGCCCTTCCTGACATAAAGATGTACTATTGTGCGGCACACCTCAATCGGATAGTTGATTGGCATTGCCACAGAGCAGAAAAACAGTGGGTGTCAATGGAGATAGAAGATTCGCGGGGCATAGCGTTGAATTGGCCGTGGCTCACTCTGCCCATTCCCGGGGTCCTGGGATCCCTTCCGACACTTGGAAGCACTCTACGGGTAGCGCGGGAGACATTCCGCTCCTCCACTATCTCACCCCGGCCATCTCCAATGGTCCCGATTCTGGGCAACCCAGAGTTTGGGTCCGGCCGGCCGGGGCTGCAGCTGAGACGTCTTGCAGAAGGGGGATATTCTCGCCTGGTAGACTTTGTGATGCCCCCCCGGCTATCTGTATTCCAAATGTGCTCCACCTAACAGACCCTGCTTTGGATTTTATGAGTGGGCTGCAGCTGCGATTGTTTTTACGTGGCTCTGTTCGTCCCCTCACAGGTTTTGAGGCAATTTGCCATAAGGGTGAACCAATACGGCACTCCTTATCTCTGATTTATGCATCCTTGATCCAACCGGCTGAAGACTACGTACCTCCGTTCCTTACTAGATGGGAGTCTGACCTGGACCTTCATCTCACGCCAGATCAAAGATGCAAAATTCTGCACCCTCCTAAACGCAGTATTGTGCTCTCCTGAACCCTCCCATACGTGTCATTTTGCTTCCCCCCAGTATTGTGCCCTTGTTTTGATATTAGTCTTTGATTTATGAAACAAAGAGAGGCGCCTCTAAGTGAAACAAGCAGGACTATTTAATAAGATCAGGTTAAAAACACTCACATGGGTGCAAATAAATCGGGCATACACCGACTGAAGCAAAAGGGAGGAAGTCCGCCGTCAGCACTGAGGTTTCCAGGGGTCACAAGCCGTGGTACCGTGCTCCGTCTAACATCGTGACAGATGGAAGTGGCCGGCTCGTACAACGGTAAGACCATATCCAGTGGACAGTATTTATTGAGAATCCACGGACATATCCAGCAGGCCGCCTTCACTGATTAGCCTGATGAAGTGGCGCAGGACGTGCACCACCTGACCTGCTTGCCAACGAAACGCGTCGCATCCCTATGACGCCATCACCCCTGGACTCCACCTGAGCTGCGTTCCACGCCTCGATTCAGACACCGTTGTACGAGCCGGCCACTTCCATCTGTCACGGTGTTAGACGGAGCACGGTACCACGGCTTGTGACCCCTGGAAAGCTCAGCGCTGACGGCGGCCTTCCTCCCTTTTGCTTCAGTGGGTGTATGCCCGTTTTATCTGCACCCATGTGAGTGTTTTTAACCTAATCTTATTAAATAGTCCTGCTTGTTGCACTTAGAGGCGCCTCTCTTTGTTTCATAAATCAAAGACTAATATCAAAACAAGGGCACAATACTGGGGGGAAGCAAAATGACACGTATTGGGGGGTTCAGGAGAGCACAATACTGCGTTTAGGAGGGTGCAGTACAGGTTCCAGGGAGCTGCCCTGGACACAGCCATCCTTGGACAGTTTAGCAAAAAGGATGATTGTACCGGAAAATCTGGGACAGTTGGCAAGATTATCATGGAGCCCCCATGCACCTGGGGCCCCTGGGCAGTGCCCAGGGGTGCCCATTCATTAAGATGGCCCTGCTCTGGATTACTGCATCATATGAACAGTTATCATCTGATTGAACAGAGGAACTTTCCGAATCAATATGAACACATATTTATTCACTGGATTTTTGGACTCTTGGGCTTGATTTCACGCTTGAGGGTTCTATTGAACTTTTTGTTTATATATAAATTTCAACAGTTTATATTAATTGTCTATAACTTTTACATGTATACTTATCATAGGATTATTCACTCGGATTAGCGCTGCACTGTTTTTATAATTTATATTTTATTTACAATTTTTGTTGTGGTTGGTGTGCTGGCAGCTTTTCTATATATATATAATTTTTTGGGGGTAGCGCAGTAATATTCTTTTTCATTATATATAAAGATGTATTTGTGGGTGGAACTCCACTTTAAAGTGAAAGCATTAAATCTGTCCAATTCCTTTAAATAACATACATGGGGGGTGTCCTAATCCTGTCTGTGAAGGGGTCCATCTCTGCGATGTATGGAAAGAGCCGCGGCAGAACGGACATTTACAATAGAAAACCACATTTAAAATTGGCAACAAATGACATTTTATTGCCGGCTTCTTTTAAAAAAAAAAAATCACACAGACCCCCTCCAAGTATCTGCTATGTATTTTGGGGACCTTTGGAGGGATTTTTTTTTTTTAGAAGCTGGCAATGAAATATAAATATAATATAATATATATAATATAAATTACCAGCAATTGAACTTTCACCCCTTTCCTGCCCAGACCAATTTCCAGCTTTCAGCGCTATCACACTTTGAATGACAATTGCGCGGTCATGCAACACTGTAACCATATGACATCTCTTCACAAAATTAGAGCTTTCTTTTGGTGGGATTTAATCACTGCTGTGTTTTTTTATTATGTTTTTGCTAAAAAAAGAAAAAAAAAGACTGAAAATTTAGAAAAAAAAGTTTTTCTTAGTTTCTGTCAGTAAATTTTGTAAATAAGTAATTTTTCTCCTTCACTGATGGGCGCTTATGAGGCGGCACTGATGAGGAGGCACTAATATGCTGCACTGATAGGCACGGATAGGTGGCACTGATGGGCATGGATAGGCAGCAGTGATGGGAAGTACTGATGGGCATTGACATGCATCACTATTGGGCACTGATCGGTGTCACTGATGGGTACTGATTGGTGGCACTGATGGGTACTGATTGGTGGGACTGGGGGGCTTTATTGTAATTAGGGCACTGATGATCAATGTCCTGACTACCAGTAATTAGGGCACCAGACAGCAGTGATGGGAGGTACTGATGGGCATTGACAGGCATCACTATTGGGCACTGATCGGTGTCACTGATGGGTACTGATTGGTGTCACTGATGGGTACTGATTGGTGTCACTGATGGGTACTGATTGGTGGCACTGATGGGCACTGAATGGTGGGACTGGGGGGCTTTACTGTAATTAGAGCACTGATGATTAACGTCCTGATTACCTGTCCGGTTGTCCCCTGCAAGGGGATGCCGCTGATCGGCCCTCCTTGTCACACACTCTGTCAGTGTGAGGCGATGAGAGACGATTACCAGCACTTCCGAATTTACACAATTGGGCACAGCCGATCACATGGCCAAAGAGACACGTCATCAGCTCTTTATAGCGATCGGAGTCACGCCGTGTCCTAAGAGCACTGCGTGGCCACAATTGCCGTGCTGCGTGCCTTCGCGGGTGTGCGAGAGCGGCCGTTCTGGGGCGACGTCATATGAAATGTTACGGCAAGAATTTAAAAAATTGCATAGAGCCCCCACCCCCAAAAAAAATACATAGCAGGCCCTTTGTGTCTTGTATGGATATGGATAAGGGCCTGCTATGCATTTTTTCTTTTGGGGGGAGGAGCTCTATGCACATTTTTTGGGGGTACCAACAAAGAATAAAAACAAAAAAAATTCTAGAGGTCCCCCAGTAACTTCATACGAAACCCTTCAGGTCTGGGTCTGGGCCTGAAAGCCTCTTTAAACAATAAGGAGGCACCAGATACTGGCCCCCCCCATACATTAATGAATATGGGGTACATGGTACCCCTACTCATTAACAATAATATTACCATCTGTATTATTATTTATACAAAGCAGGCGTATGGATGGAAAACATGAGGGCAGATCAGAATCATAGATGAGAAATTCTTCCAGGAAACAACAGATGAGATAAACCCTGAAATATCTCATGAGGTTCCTTCACACCTCCGACCACAGATCTCCATCTGATAGGAAACCTGCCGCTGCTGATCCCAGTCACATCTCTGCGTCATGTGAATGCAGGTTTTTTTTTTGCGCATTTTCATGTTACACGCATAGGGTAGACCATTCATTTGAATGTACTGCCCTGTGCCCAACAAGTGCACCAATGAAGCGTCTGCGCCTTTTGGGGCGTTCAGCTTTGCAGGATTTTTACCTGCATGTTTTGGTACGTTAATCGTACGTTTTTATGTGCGCTTAATTGTGCATCTGCTGGCCGCGTTTGGGTGCCACTAACAATTAATACCTCCTCAAGCACAACGCACATTTTTCGTTCACGAAGCAATTAGGTTCCATTCATATCTGAGCATTCCATGAACGCGCACAGAAGCACTCATTCCAACATGCGTTCACGCAACATGTGAAAAACACGCATCACGTTTGCCCCGCTATTTATTAATAACCACTTTCTGGCACTTTTTGCTTACAAGATTAAATCCGTATTTTTTGCTAGAAAATGACTTAGAACCCCCAATCATTATATATATATATATATATATATATTTTTTTTTTTAGCAGAGACCCTAGGGAATAAAATGGCAATTGTTGCAATTTTTTATGCCACACGGTATTTACGCAGCAGTTTTTAAAAGTGCAATTTTTGGGGGAAAAAAAAACACTTTAATGAATAAAGAAGAAAAACATTTTTTGTATAATATGTAAGATGACGTTACACAGAGTAAATAGATACCTTTTTTTTTTTTTTTTTTTTTTTTTTA
>BLSH010367536.1:40720-52509 GCA_018402905.1 Glandirana rugosa | reverse complement strand
AGAGGTATTTCTCCTGGACAGTGGGACAGGTCCTCTTTATGGAGAGATCCCATGTAATAGGAATAAGGGGTGACAGGTCCTCTTTATGGAGACATCTCATGTAATAGGAATAAGGGGTGACAGGTCCTCTTTATGAAGAGATCTGGAGTCAAAAAGACCCCAAATCTCTCCTTTACCTTTAAAAGCAAAAGATCAAGAAAAACTATTTTTTTTATCTATTCCTTAAAAAAAAAAAACTACTTCCACCTTAGGCCGGAAGTGATGTCATGGTGTTGATTCGGTCCTCAAAGACCATAGAGGTGAGGAGAGACTATCTGGTCTCTCATTGCTTCTGTGACCAGCCGGCCGCACCGTTGGATCATTTCTCAGGTACGCCGGTGAAAACGGTAAGCCCCAGAAACACCGGCAAGTGGCGGGAGCGGTGGGACGTCCCCCCTTGCTGCTTCTGAAAGCGATCCAGCAGCTAATGACCTGCTTGGACCACTTTCATGAAAAAGCCAGCCACCGGCTGAAAAAAATATTCTGGGGTTCTGGCTTCATCCATAAGCCCGGTAAACCACTTGCAACGTATAAAGTACAGTGTGGTCAGCAAGTCACTTCAAATGCGGCCAGCAGAAGCACAATTTTGACGCTTCAAAATACGTGGGCATTCACAAAGAAACTCTCCTTAAAATCTCAAATGCGTTATATTTCCGAATTATACTTTAACCACTTCAGCCCCGGAAGGATTTCCCACTAAAGCACCAGAGCCCTTTTTGCGATTCGGCGCTGCGTCGCTTTAACTGACAATTGCGCGGTCGTGCGGCGTTGTACCCAAACAAAATTGGCGTCCTTTTTTTCCCACAAATAGAGCTTTCTCTTGGTGGTATTTGATCCCCTCTGCATCATTTCTGATCGCCGCTATAAACAAAAAAAGAGCGACAATTTTGCAAACAAAAACATTTTTTTTTACTTTCTGCTAAAATACAAATCCAAAAAAAAACGTTTTTTTTCATCGGTTTTGGCCGATTTATATTCTTCCTCATATTTTTGGTAAAAAAAATCGCAATCTGCGTCTATTGATTGGTTTGCTCAAAAGTTGCCGCGTTTACGAATGATGAGAATTAATTTCTGGGGTTTTTATGTATTTATTTTTTTTACTAGTAATGGCGGCGATCTGCGATTTTTAGCGGTACTGTGATATTGCGGCGGACATGTCGGACCATTTTGACACTTTTTGGGACCATTGGCAATTATACAGCGATCGGTGCTATAAAAATGATTACTGTGTAAATGCCATTGACAGTGAAGGGGTTAACCTGCAGGGGGCGCTCTAAGGATTAACTGTGTTCCCTCAGTGTGTTCTAACTGTATGGGGGCTGGGCTGGCTGGGGGAAGGGGGTTATCATCGCCTTTCCCCCTCTATGAGAAGTAAACACGGATCTCCGTTCTCTCACTGCTGGGGGGCCATCACGGGTAGCCGGCGGCGATCGAGTCCGCCCTACCAGCTCCCTGGCCCCCCAGAACACGGTGAGCGTGTAAGCGTGCCTCCTGTGGCGTGCGCGCGCGCTCACAATACTAGTTATCGCAGCCACCGTCCTGTGACGGCGTTTCGCGATAACGAGCCAACCTGCCGCCATCACGCTGCGGCGGACGGTCGGAAAGTGGTTAAATACTGCATGAAAACGTGCGGCAAGTTATGGCAAGCATCTCGAAAACACCACCCCCTTCCCCGCATGGTTGACAGCATCTGTAGCGTGCAAAGAGCAGCAACAAAAATGACGCTTCTCAAGTCAAGTCACATGTAAAATGACTCGCGGTTTCAATTGCCGGCACCCGGCTATTAAAAAAAATAAAGAAAAAAACAGCACCCTTCTAGGTCTGGTATGGATTTTAAGGGGAACCCCACGCCAATTTTTTCTTTAATAAATAGTGTGGGGTCCCCCCCAAAATTCATACTAGACCCCTATCTGAGCATGCAGGCCGGCAGGTCAGGAAAGTGAACCATACCAGGCCACATGCCCTAAGCACCTTGTCCACATGTTGGTGGGGACAAGGGCCTCATCCCCACAACCCTGGCCGGGGGCTGTGGGGGTATGTGGGTAGGAGGCTGGAAGGGGGCCCCCAGTTCCCGCACTCCCATGTGAATGAGTATTGAGTATTGGGGTACATGGGACTGGTGCATGCTGGGTCGGTGACATCACGAGAGGCGGTGCCACCCGGTGACGTGACCGGGTGGCCCCGCCCATTCCCTATATAAGAACTGTCACACGGCAGAGCAGGCAAACCGCGAAAATTGTTCATCGGGAGCAGAACTTTTTTTTTCTATTTTCGGGTTGGCGTCAGGATTGATGATGGATCTACATTGGGTGGCATTTATGTTTTTGTTTTTTAAAAAAAGGATTTGCCAAAGACCGTCTCCTGTCTTTATTCACTTTGACGCATTTTGGTGAATGGGTAGAGGTACAATGTACCCCATACTCATTCACATGGGGGGGCGGGATCTGGGGGCCCCCTTGTTAAAGAGAGCTTCCAGATTCCGATAATCCCCCTGCCTGCAGACCCCCACAACCACCGGCCAGGGTTGAGGGGATGTGGCCCTTGTCCCCATCAAAAACACACCCCCCACATGTTGAGGGTATGTGGCCTGGTATGGTTCGGGGGGGCACTTGCTCGTTCCCCCCCTTATTTGACCTGCATGCTCAGATAAGGGTCTGGTATGGATTTTGGGGGGGACCCCACGCCATTTTTTTCTTTAATTTTTTTCAATATCCGGCAATTGAAATCCTGAGTTATTTTAAATGGGATTTAACTCCTTTTTTTCTTTAGAAATGTCAGTTTTGCTGCAGCAGGTTCTATGCATGCTACAGATGCGCCATTGTGTGAATTGACTTTAATGCCTTTTTCTGCGGTATTTAACAAACGTCTTTGGTTTTGCGATAAATACCGCATACCGCATTTTCATTATTGCGTGTATTAAGTATCCGCATCCAATTCGCAATGGTGTGAACCCAGCCTTAGTGAATTGTGACCATTGACTTTCATTGTAAGTACCCCAGTGCCATTGGCCATCAGAATTAATACCCCATTACATTGGCTGTCAGGATAAATACCTCCACCGCATTGGCCACCAGGGTAAATGCTTCCTTCACATTGGCCACCAGGGTAAATTGCTTGATATTACTGGAAATCAGGGTAAATGCCCTCATCACATTGACCATCATGGAAATTACACTGTTGCACCATTGAAAATGTTTAGATGGCATTGGCCATCAGTGTAAATGCCCCCTTTGCTTTGGATCAAGGTAAGTGCCTCTTTTTCCTTGTCTTTCAGGATAAATTACCTCTTCACATTGGCTGTCAGGGTAAGTAAACCCATTACATTGGCTATATGTGAAAATGCCCCTCCTTTTGCTGTGGCCAACAGAGCAAACAGAACCATGGCATTGACTGCCAGTGTAAATTTCCCATTTGAATTGCTGATCAGCGTAAATGCCCCCTTCAAATTGGCCATCAGGGTAAATACCCCTGTTGCATTGGCGTCAGTGCGAATGCCCTTGGCATGGATTTTCCATGCAAATTCACCCATTGCATTGTCTGTCAATACTCCAGTAACATTGGCGGACAAATACCCCTGTGGCATTTGGCCATCAATGCATATACCTTTATGGCATCAACCTTTAGTGCAACTGCCCCTTTACATTAGTATGACATCACAATGTCACACTAATGCTTTAGATCAGGGTAAATTATCTCTTTACATTGGCTGTCAGGGTAAATAAACCCATTACATTGGTCATCAGTGAAAATGCCCCAGAGGTGCCTCGGTGGCATTGGCCATCAGTGCCAATGCCCCCGCCACATTGGCTGTCAGGGTAAATACCCCCTTTTTTATTGGCCATCAATGCAAATGCTCCCTTCACATTGGCCGCCAGGATAAATTCTCCCTTTGCATTGGACATCAGAGTAAACAATCCAGTTGCATTGACCAACAGGGTAAATGCCCTCATCCCACTGTACAGGTAAATGCACCTGTTAGATTGTTTATAAGTGGAAATTCCCCAGTGGCATTGGCCATCAGTGTAAAATGACCCTGTGGCACTGGCCATCAGGGCAAATGCCTCTGTCCCTCTGGCCGCCATAGAAAAAGCCCCTGTCAGTGCAAAATACCATAGTTGCATTGATCGCCAATGTAAATGCCCCCATGGCATTGGTCCCCAATGCAAATGACCTCCTTTCATTGGTCATCAGGGTGCAAATGCCCCCTTTGAATCGGCTATGAGTGTAAATGCCCCTTTCCATTGGCAATCAGGAAAAATGCCTCTTTCACATTCTCCTTCAGGGTACATTACCTATTTTTATTTGCTTTTGGGGTAAATAGGCCCCTTACATTGGCCTTCAGGGTAAATAGATACAGTGAGGGTAAAAAAGTATTTGCTCCCCTGCTGATTTTGTAGGTTTGTCCACTGACAAAGAAACGATTGCTCTATAATTTTAATGGTCGGTTTATTATAACAGTGAGAGACAACAGAAATTTCCAGAAAAATGCATTTTAAAAAAGTTATAAATTGATTTGCATATTAATGAGTGAAATAAATATTTGACCCCTTCACAAAACATGACTTAGTAGTTGGTGGAGAAACCCTTGTTGGCAATCACAGAGGTCGGACGTTTCTTGTAGTTGGCCACCAGGTTTGCAGACATCTCAGGAGGGATTTTCTACTCTTTGCAGATCTCCAAGTCATTAAGGTTTCCAGACTGACGTTTGGTAACTCTGAACTTTCAGCTCCCTCCACATATTTTTTATAGGATTAAGGTCTGGAGACTGGCTAGACCACTTCAGGACCTCAATGTGCTTCTTCTTGAGCCACTCCTTTGTTGCCTTGGCCGTGTGTTTTGGGTCATTGTCATGCTGGAATAGCCATCCACGACCCATTTTCAATGCCCTGGCTGGCCTTTGATGCGGTGAAGTTGTTCTGTCTCCTTAGAAGAAAAACACCCCCAAAGCACAATGTTTCCACCTCCATGTGTGACGGTGGAGATGGTGTTCTTGGGGTCATAGGCAGCATTCCTCCTCCTCCAAACACAGCGAGTTGAATTGATACCAAAGAGCTTGATTTTGGTCTCATCTGACCACAACACTTTCACCCAGTTCTCCTCTGAATCATTCAGATGTTCATGAGCAAACTTCAGACGGGCTGTACATGTGCTTTCCTCAGACGGGCTGTACATGTGCTTTCCTCAGACGGGCTGTACATGTGCTTTCCTCAGACGGGCTGTACATGGGCTTTCCTCAGACGGGCTGTACATGTGCTTTCCTCAGACGGGCTGTACATGTGCTTTCCTCAGACGGCTGTACATGTGCTTTCTTGAGCAGGTGGACCTTGCGGGGGCTGCAGGATTTCGGTCCTTCACGGTGTAGTGTTACCAATTGTTTTCTTGGTGGCTATGGTCCCAGCTGCCTTGAGGTCATTGACCAGATTCTCCCGTGTAGTTCTGGGAGATTCCTCAACGTTCTCAATGATCATTGAAACTCCATAAGGTGACATCTTGCATGGAGCGCCAGACCGAGGGAGATGACCGTTATTTTGTGTTTATTCCATTTGCGAATAATCGCACCAACTGTTGTCACCTCTCACCAAGCTGCTTGGCGATGGTCTTGTAGCCCCCATTCCAGCCTTGTGTAGGTCTACAATCTTCTCCCTGACATCCTTGGACAGCTCTTTGGTCTTGGCCATGGTGGAGAGATTGGAATCTGATTGATTGATTGCTTCTGTGGACAGGAGTCTTTTATACAGGTAACAAGCTGAGATTAGGAGCACTCCCTTTAAGAGAGAACTCCTAATCTCAGCTCCTTACCTGTATAGAAGACACCTGGGAGCCAAAAATCTTGCTGATCGATAGGGGATCAATTATTTATTTCACTCATTAAAATGCAAATCAATTTATAACGTTTTTCTGGATATTTTTGTTGTTATTCCGTCTCTCACTGTTATAATAAACCGACCATTAAAATTATAGACCGATCGTTTCTTTGTCAGTGGGCAAACCTACAAAACCAGCAGGGGGTCAAATACTTTTTTTTTCCCTCACTGTATATTGAGAATTCAGCATTCTAAAGAAAATATTCTAAACTCAGAGCTGTGTTTTCTCAAGATGGTCCTTATCTACAGGATGTCACTCAAGCAAAACCACATATTACCAATATTACATATCACCGAAATACGCAAAGTAGAAGAAAAAACAAGCGAGAATAAAATATGCTAAAGGTTGGTGTCCATCTTGTATGATAGGTAAAGCAGAGCTCAGAGTGTCCAGAATATCTTCCTCATGGCACTGGTCATAAGCATAATTGTCCCAGTGGCGTCGGCCATGAGGGAAAATGCCCCTGTCCCACTGTCCGCCATGGTAAATGCTTCTGTCCATGCAAAACACCATAGTCACATTGACCGTCACTGTAAATACCACCGTGGCATTGGCCTTCACCGTGCCAATGCCCCATGGCATTGATTAGGTTATCAGTGCAAATGTCTCCATTTCATTGGCCATCAGATTTACATTTCCCATCAGGGTAAATGTCGCACTGGTTGTCAGTGCAAATACCCCTGTGGCATTGGCCATCAGGGCACGTGACCCCCATGGGATTGGCTATCAGTAAAAAAATATCACTGTGGCATTGGTCTTCAGGGTAAATACTCCCTTTGTATTGGCCACCAAAGCAAATAGAACCGTGGGCATTGCCCACCAGTGTAAATTCCCCAATGGCACGCCCCTTTTGGGTAAATGCCCCCTTCAAATCGGCCATCAGGGTAAATACCCCTGTTGCATTGGCTGTCAATGCAATTGCCCCATGGCATTGACTTTCCATGCAAATACCCCCATTGCATTGTTTGTCAATACCCCAGTCACAAAGGCAGTCAGGGCAAATACCCCTGTGGCATCAACCTTCAGGGCAAATGTCCCTTCACATTTGTGTGACATCACAGTGTAAGAAAGGAGAGCCGTGTGACATCACAATAACATAACAACTGCTGTTTATTTCCTGACAACGTCTTTCTTTAATATTTTGTCCTTCCAACTGTTTCTTTTTTCCTATTTTTATTTTTTACCCGCCAACAGTTTTTTCTGATAGTTGTCTTTTATTCCAACTTTTTACCACCAACTCAATACCCTCAATGACTTTGGCCATCAGTGTAACCACCCCCTTCCAATTGGCCGTGAGTGTAAATGTCCCCTTTGCATTGGACATCATGGCAAATTACCTCTTTACATTGGCTGTCGGGGTAAATACATCATACAGGTAAATACACACAGGGGGAATACATTGGCCATCAATGCTCCCATGGCATTGGCTTATCAGTGAAAATACCCAGGTTGCATTGACAGTCACTGAAAATACCCCCATTGCATTGGCCATCGGTGTAAATGCCTTCTTCCCATTGGCTATCAGGGTAAATTCCCTGTTGCATTGGCTGGGAAAATTCCACAGTGGCATGTGGAAAAATAATTAGAGGAAAAAAGTTTGAAAAACAGTTGGAGGGAAAAGAGTTGGCTTTTTTCTTCCAACTGTATTTTTCTACCAATTATTTTTTAACTGCCAACAGTTTTTTCTTTCTGTTTTTTATCCCAGCTCTTTCCATCAAAAAGGGATTTTAATAAAACTTAAAATCCTTTTCTCTGAGTTCACTGACAGACGCAGCCCTCTTTGACAAGTGGGGTTATATGCACATCCTACCAGGAGTAGACCTAGGCAAATAGAAAGAAAGCAAGCTGGCCCCTCCCAGGGGGCCGTCTTCTCTCTCCCATATAACCCCCCTGCTCTGCTTAGCATATCAGTTCGTAACAAGCCGTACAAATGCACCACAGAGGGGTGGGTGCTGCGTCTGTCAGTGAACTCAGAGAAAAGGATTTTACGGTAAGTTTTAATAGAATCCCTTTTTCTCTTACGTTCACTGACAGACGCAGCACTTCATTGACAAGTGGGGATGTCCCAAAGCTGTGTCAGTAAAGAGGGGTGGGTAAACGACAACAACTGTACCCAACAGAATCCTCTCAGGAGGCGCCAGTCGCCCCTACACTGCCGCATGTAAGACTTTACGGGCAAAAGCAGCATCCTCAGATGCTGACACATCAACTTTATAAAACTTAGTGAATGTGTGCACTGAAGCCCAAGTGGCCGCCTTGCACACCTGTGACACTGAGGCCTGGTGTCTAAACGCCCAGGAAGTGCTAACTGCCCTGGTAGAATGAGCCATGACTGGAAAAGGAGGGACTTTGCCCAGAACAGAATATGCATGAGTCACGGTCTGTCTGATCCAACGGGAAACAGTAGCTGATGAGGCCGCCAATCCTTTGCACGGTCCATCCATCAGCACAAACAACGCATCAGATTTCCGAAAGGAATCTGTTGCCGCCAAATACATCCGCAAAGCCCTCACGACATCCAATGAATGTAATTCAAATTCCTTGGGATGCGAAGGATGCGGACATAATGAAGGAAGAACAATATCTTCATTAATGTGAAAAGAAGAGACCACCTTCGGTAGAAACGAAGGGGACGGGCGCAAAACTGCCTTGTCCTTGTGAAGGACTAGGTAAAGAGAGTTGCAGGACAACGCTGCCAACTCAGGCCCCCCCCCCCAGCGGATGTAATGGCCACCAAGAAAGCCACTTTCTGCGACAGCAATTGTAAGGGAACATCCCTGATCTTCTCATATGGTGGTTTATGCAGCACAGAAAGCACCAAATTCAAATCCCACGGTGCCAAGGGCGACCGTATCTGAGGAGCCACATGGTGCACACCTTGTACAAATGTACGTATCAAAGAATGTGACGCCAAAGGCCGCTGAAAGAGAATCGACAGAGCCGAAATCTGACCCTTGAGAGTACTCAATGCCAATTTTTTATCCAGGCCCTGCTGCAAAAAAGCCAGGACGCTGGACACAACGCCAACCCCCTGGCTCACACCAGGCAATGTAGGCCTTCCAGGTGCGATGATAAATCTTGCGCGAAGTACACTTGCGCGCTTTCAGCATAGTAGGGATCACGGAGTCAGCGACACCCCTGTCTCTCAGCACCTGGGACTCAATAGCCAAGCCGTCAAAGCCAGCGAGGGTAAAGCCGGGTGCAAGATGGGACCCTGAGACAACAGATCTTCGTGCAGCAGAAGGCGCCAGGGAACATCTGCCACCATTCGCACCACGTCGGCGTACCAAGGACGCTGAGGCCAATCCAGAGCCACCAGGATTATCGGAAACCTACTCCGCTCCCACCCTGCGCAGTAGTCGCGGTAGAAGCTTGATGGGAGGAAACGCGTACAGGAGCCGATACCGACTCCAAGGCGCTACCAGCACATCCGTGGCGGCCACCAGCGGGTCTCATCCTGCACACAAAAGTTTTCACCTTGTGATTGAACCGAGACGCCATGAGGTCCACATCTGGCGTGCCCCGCTTGTGGCAAATCTGACGGAACACCTCTGGATGTAGGGACCATTCCCCCTGATCCAGCGTCTGGCGGCTGAGAAAATCCGCCTGGCAATTCTCCAAGCCCGGAATGTAAATAGCGGAGATCGCCGGCACGTGAAGTTCTGCCCATCGCAGAATGAGAGCCGCTTCCGCAGCCGCTGCCGAGCTCCTCGTTCCGCCTTGATGGTTCACATACGCCACCGCCGTGGCATTGTCCGACTGAACCCGAACGGAGGCCGCACAACCTTACCATCCAGTGGGAGAGGCAGAGCCTGATCACCCTCAGCTCCAGCACATTGATCGGAAGGCAAGATTCCTGCGCCGACCAATGGCCCTGAGAAGACAGCTGCCCCAGGACCCCTCCCCCAGCCCGATAGGCTGGCGTCCGTCGTGACTTTCGACCAATTCAGGGGAAGAAATGACTTCCCCAACGTCAGAGCCGGGGCCCAAAGCCACCAGGTCAACGACTCTCTGGTCTGAGGAGCCAATCTGATCAGCTGGTCCGGGGACAGCGGAGACTTGTCCCACAGAGACAGAATCGTTCGCTAAAGGAGCCAAGTGTGACTCTGGGCGTAAGGCACTGCCTCGAAGGCTGAAACCATAAGCCCCAACACCCGCATACAAAACCGTAAGGAGGACCACCGGCGTGACAGCAGGGTTCGCACCGCTGCTTGCAGTGTCAGCAACTTGGCCGGAAGTAAGAACACCTTCGCCTGCTCCGTGTCCAGAATCAGACCCAGGTATTCCAGGCGACAGGATGGTGTCAATGTCGACTTCTGCAGATTGATCAGCGAGCCGAAATCCTTCAATGAGGCCATGGTGATAGCCACATTCTCCTCCAGAGCCGAATCAGACTCCGCTCTCAGGAGCAGGTCGTTGAGGTATGCTACCACCGCAATGCCTCTCTGCCTCAGCAGCGCCAGCACCGGGGCCACCAGCTTGGTGAACACCCGAGGAGCCAAGGCCAGACCGAAGAGAAGTGCCATGAATTGGTAATGAAGATCTCCCACCGCAAAGCGCAGAAAACGCTGGTGCCGGGGACAGATGGGGACGTAGAGATACGCGTCCCTGATATCCAGGGACGCCATGAAGTCCCCTTG
This sequence comes from Glandirana rugosa, assembly GCA_018402905.1. Taxonomy (NCBI): domain Eukaryota; kingdom Metazoa; phylum Chordata; class Amphibia; order Anura; family Ranidae; genus Glandirana; species Glandirana rugosa. The sequence goes on along the minus strand of BLSH010367536.1, from coordinate 41,965 downwards.
ATGCAGGGCGGCCACGACCAAATGGACAGATTCCATCCTGAATTTTCGCGATTTCATAAAGTGGTTTAGCGCCTTTAGGTCCAGAACTGGCCTGATCCCCCCCCCCCCTTTTGGGGACCACGAATAGGTTTGAGTAGAATCCGTGAAACCTTTCCAACTGAGGTACTGGCACGATCACCCCCTGGTCGGAGAGTGCCTGAACAGCCCTTAAGTCCTCCCGACGCACCTGAGGGAGTCTCAAGGTCAATTGGAAGAACCTGTCTGGGGGTAGAATGCTGAACTCTATCCTGTACCCGGAGGACACCACTTCCTGCACCCACCGGTCGGAAATGCGGGCAGTCCACCTGTCTGCGAACCCCAGAAGACAGCCATCCACCCTCGGGTGGGGGCAACCCATCATGCAGAGGAGGACTTCTCCTCTGTCTTTCCGTTCTTGCGTTACCAGGGTTGTTTACCGGTCCCTGCAGCAGGCTTGCCGGGCCTCGACCCCTTGCCCGCTGCGCCAGGGGCACGAAAAAATCTCTTCTGACCCGAAGAAGCAGGTCCCTGCTTGGGGCGGAACTCCCGCCGCCTGGGCTCTGGGAGAAAAGTACTCTTCCCTCCAGTGAAATCCTTGATGATTTCATCCAACTGAGCTCCAAAGAGTCGACCACCCTGAAAGGGAAGATCCGTAAGACCCTTCTTAGACGCGTGGTCACCCGACCACGAGCGTAATCAGAGTACCCGTCTGATAATGACTGCAAAAACAGTCATTTTGACAACATGGGAAGCAGGTCCAGAGCTGCGTCACACAGCTAGGATTAAAGGGGGATTGAGGGGGGAGGGTGCATTAGATTATAACGGGGTAGACAGGTCAGACAGGGGTCAGCCCCTATTGGTGGGTGGAATGGGGAAAGATGGGGGGAGGGCAAAGAAAGATGATATGAAGGTTCCCATGTTACAATCAACCATTGGAAATGGTACTGTTTGTGCTAAAATTAAAAATATGCAAGATACATGTGCAAAAGGTGACAGTGAATTAAAGTGTTTGTTCACCAATGCCAGGAGTCTGCCAAGCAAAATAGGTGAGCTAGAAGCTCTGGTGCATGAGGAGAACTATGATTTGATTGGTATAGCTGAATCTTGGCTTCATTCTTCACATGACTGGGCTATTAATATTCCTGGCTATGCTCTCTTTCGGAAGGACAGGGTAAAACGGAGGGGTGGTGGTGTCTGTCTTGTCATGGTAAAGGTTACCAACTAACA